>OY804596.1:29680085-29937564 GCA_963680895.1 Fragum sueziense
GTGATAGTGGCTGTACCGCAGGCTTTAATGGATCCATGTGCGATGATAGTGTGTTGTTTGAGGTTGTGTCTGTTTCTATTTCATTTACCTCTCTGTATTTCAATGGGGAAAAAATGAGATGTGTTCACAAACATACTGGCGACATGCTTTTTTAATTAATTCAAAGAATGAAAATGAAGCATACACTTCCAGAATAATTACCACTAATTATGATAATTTTAAATTAATGTTGTTCTTTTATCAAATTAACGAAACACAATCAGATATAATACAAGTATCCGTTTCTATCGAGCAATCAAAAACACGATTATTCTGGATGCTGGTTTAGTTGCAAAATAATATAATATTGAATGCTAGTTATAATGATACCATTAATAAAGTAGCTCTATTCCAGTGTGCTCTAACGGTACCTACGGTGAGAACTGTGTGAATGACTGCGGTAATTGTGCTAATGATACAATCTGTGACGTAGTTTCCGGAAACTGTCCGGCCGGATGTGACGATGGATTGGTTCCGCCATTGTGTGCTTCAAGTGAGTTGGCTATTTGAAAAATTTTACATTTTCCTCAAAAATCGTTGTCATTTATTTGGAGATAAGAGAATATGTGTCTTCATTTTCTTTTCTTATACAATTCCTACTACATAAACTTTATAAGGGTGGATTTGAACAAGGCGTTGACAGAATGTTTCCTATTATGTATCCATGCAATATGTATTGTCGCAGTTTGATGGTTTTATGCTGTGTCAAATATGCTCTTCCACATTACTTCCTACTTTGATTAAATACGAGAAGCGGTTTATAAGCATAATGCCATTTCCTAGGTATTTCGTTCGTTTTAAAATACTAAATTATTGTCTTTCCCTATAGTTTTTGTCGCTTTTATTAGGTCACCTGACCGAAGGTCATGGTGACCTATTGCGACCGTGTTTCGTCCGTCGTCGTGCGTCGTCCGTCGTCCGTCGTGCGTCGTGCGTTAACTTTTAACATTTTGGACTTCTTCTTGAGAACCATTGGACGGATTACAACCAAACTTGGCAGGGACCATCCCCATGGGAAGCCGCTTCAGATTTGTACGAATCATGGAGTTATCTCCCTTTGGGGCCCCATAAAGGGCCAAAAAGGGGTTAAATAGGGTACATCTTAAAAAATCTTCTTCTCATGAACCGGCTGTTGGATTTGATTTACATTTGGTATTTAGAGTCTTTAGGGCAAGGACAACAAAGTTTGTACAAGAGAAAAAAATCCGCCCAGAAATGGCCGTGTTGGGGATGGGGGATTGGGGGGGGGGGGTGTCGCGTGATTAGTTAACTTAACATTTTCGACTTCTTTTTGAGAACCATTGAACGGATTACAACCAAACTTGGCAGGGAGCATCCCCATGGGAAGCCGCTTCAGATTTGTACGAATCATGGAGTTATCTCCCTTTTGGGGCCCCATAAGGGGCCAAAAAGGGGTTAAATAGGGTACATCTTAAAAAATCTTCTTCTCATGAACAGGCTGTTGGATTTGATTCACATTTGGTATTTAGAGTCTTTAGGGCAAGGACAACAAAGTTTGTACAAGAGAAAAAAATCCGCCCAGAAATGACTGTGCTGGGGATGGGGGATGGGAGGGGGGTCGCGGTATTAGTTAACTTAACATTTTCGACTTCTTATTAAGAACCATTGGACGGATTTCAACCAAACTTGGCAGGAAGCATCCTAATAGGAAGCTGATTCAGATTTTGCACAAATCATGGAGTTTTCTCCCTTTGGGGTCCCATAAAGGGCAAAAAAGGGGGTAAATTGGGTACATCTTAAAATATCTTCTACTCATGAACCGGCTGTTGCATTGGATACACATTTGGAAGTTTGAGTTTGAGTTTATTGGGGTTTTACGCCGTTTTCAACTACCAGGGTCATATCGCGGCGGCTGGAGCACCTAACCGTGGGTTCCTGGTATTTCTCGCACCAGTACAACCACAATATCCAAACCGAGCCTCCAGCTGCTCTCTCACATAGATGATTCACATCCATTGGTGAGAGACAAATGACTTTTGTCAAATGTCAGAATGGATACTGGCCGAGCCGGGGTTCGAACTCAAGACCCCTGGATTGACAGACTCCGACGTAACCGACTGAGCTATCCGGGCTCGGCCATTTGGAAGTTAAAGTCTTTAGGGCAAGGACGACAAAATTTGTACAAGAGAAAAAAACTCGTCAATAAATGGCTGTGCTGCGGATGGGGGATGGGAGGGGTTCGCGTTATTACTTAACTTTGAACATTTTCTTCTTCTTTTTGAGAACCATTGGACAGATTTCTACCAGACTTGGCAGAAAGCATTCCAATGGGAAGCCGTTTCAGATTTTTACAAATCATGGAGTTATCTCCCTTTGGGGCCCCAAAAGGTGCCAAAAGGGGGTAAATAGGGTACATATTAAGAAATGTTCTATTGTTGGATTGAATTCACATTTGGTATTTGAATCTTTAAATAAGTTTGTACAAGAGAAAAAAAGACTGTCAAGAAATGGTGGTGCTGGGGGGGGGGGGGGGGGGTGCGCTTTTTGTTAACTTAACATTTTCCTTAAATGTTTCTGCTCATTTGATTCAGGTGACCGATAAGGCCCTCTGGGCCTCTTGTTCCTGTTAAATTTAAATGCACTGACAAACTGAGTCGTTTAAGAATGATTTATTATGTTCTGCAGCTTGCATTCGTGTATCATTTGAGATATTATTAATGGTGTACCTTTTGGGTCAACTTTATTTATTTGTTGTCGGACGAATATTAGCCTATTTATTTTCGAATGAATATTACTTGTCGTCCGGCGATAAATGATATTCGTTCGGCGATGAATGATTTCGACCGGAAAGGTACACTGATTATTGGCAATGTTTTTATAGAACTGAGATGCATTTCAATAACGATATTTGTTTCAGCGGGCCAGCAGACCTCGGACAATAATGATAGTGGGGATGATAATGTAGGAGCTATAGTAGGTGGCGTGTTTGGTGCTATAGGATTTCTGCTCATTGTTGCAGGGATTGCTTACCTTATCAATAAGAAGAAACGGTAAATACTTTTATTTTACTTACAACCAATATGGTATACTGTTTGCCCTACTTAACAAAAGCATCGCAAATAATGTAATGTGGCTTTTTAGACTTTCATGTAGTGAACACAGAGCAATACCCTATATTTAGTTTCCAAATACCGTTTGTCGTTTACAGAACTGATCTAGTCACGTGGGCGATTATTTCCGCGATCGGTGAGCATAGAACTAATGACCTTGTGTTTTCGTGAATCTAAATGCGATATGTACCTATAGTCTATAATATATATAATCGGGATTGGCGTCTTTTTTCTACATTTGTTTCATTGCTCTAATATGCATTTGGATTTAATTACTTGTGTCCACAACTTATCTTTGTTATTTTGACTGGTGTAATGAAACATTTGATATGTTTGATAGTGTTTCACTTTGTAGCACATCGGAATCATCCAGTACCAGCACACAACATATAAGAAAATACTTGCACTCTCTTCAGGAGAGTAGGAACGCCCATGATACATGGGGTGGTCAAGAGGAATATATGTATTCAAATGTTCTGCCAATGTGAGTGCATACCAGATGCTAGATTTCAAATAGGCCATAGAACTTTGTACGCGGATAAATGGATTAACATATGATATTAGGCTATAATTATTATACAAAATATAGACGTAATCATTATGTAGTTCCACAACTTCTAGTGATCGTTATATTATATGTAAATTTATCTTGTTTATGCTGTTTATGGACTCTGTCAATTGCAAGGAGTTTCAGCACGTGGCTTCTCACAGGAACAATGTTTACACAGATACGTATTGAAGGAACTTATAACAAACCTTTTAAAATGATTTCTCGTCTTATCTATAATACTATACTGAGTCAAAAAAGAAAGTGTGCAAACTTCTACTTTATATATCTTCGTAACCGCTGCACTTAACTTCTCCAAACTTCTACACAGATTTAAGCTATCAACTTTCTCATGTCTAATGATATGGGAAGCAACTTTGGATGATTAAATTGTCTGGCATATCGCCAAACGCTGTTAGCACCTTTTTGCACGTGGTTATAAAAACAAACATTTCATAATAAACATTATTCTCTAAAATCTGTATTCAAGGAATATAAAAGCTAAATCAAACATAAAGTTTCAAAATTCTGAATAGCCAAAGACGCTACGTCTTAGTAAACAAGACAGATTTCAAACGGTAGTTGTGCAAGTGACTTGAACTGGCGTAAAATGTGTTGCTGTCGTTTAAATGTCATCGTTCTGAAATTATGCGTTTGCAATCATGTTTCCAAAATAAAGGATACATTTTTGACAAGCTTCGGTCTAATATCCCGAATGCAGCAATGACTAGACAAGATCAATACATGACGTCGACGCCCTTATGCCAACGTTTCAAAACTACACCATTTATGCTGATTCAGTAAAGCAAGCATGATATGTAAGCGACATTATAAACCGACGAAGGCAAATAGACGGCTCATAACAGATTTGAGACCATAAACGTGTCACATTATCATGAAGCCTAAAAATCTTGCGTTACGCACGCAGTAGGCACATCGTCATCGGCAAGCGACGCGTGAAAATAAGTCATGAGTGTGGTGTAGAGTCGAACATCTCTTCCGCCTGAGTTTTGCAAAGTTTAGGGTCCAGTTAAAGAATTTTCAGGACGTGGAATACGTCTTTCAATATGAACGCAATGAAATTCGAAACGATAAAATGAAACGTTATGTTCGATCAGTGAGACCACAAGTGTTTGCCGTCATTCATTGAAGACATATCACAATAGAATATTGGAGCAGAAATCCTAAGAAAATTGCATTATTTAATTTCCTCACGTTCGTCAGCAAGTTCTGTGAATTTCGAAATTGACCCCTATCTCGAATATCTTAAGAAAACACAAGAAAAATCCATTCCGCACAATCTAAAAAGACACATACTTATAGGCAATTGAATAATCTTTAATTTAATACCAATATCATATCAATATTCAAAATAACGATAGAAATTCCAGTTATTCTCTGTGCACACTTTCTTTTTTGACTCAGCATATTTAACTAGTAACGATAGATACATTTTCTTACATCAGTAATTTATCTGCTTATAATATGTTTTATTGTGTACATGTTGCAACTCTTTTGTTTGTGCTAATTTGTCTCCTTTGTTTCGATTTTAGTTATGTCCGTGGGAGTTTTGTTATTGTTGTTGTTGTTTTTCCAAGTGGTTTTCGTTGTGACTATCTTATACAAAATATGTCAGTTTAGAATTTCATTGTCAGTCATTTAAGCAAGTACACTCAACATCTATAAAAAAATGTGATTTTCATCGAGTTTTTATCCATGAAAATAATGAAGATCCATTCAAACCTAAATATCTAAGATCATATTTCTTCAAATATTGATTTAATTAACAGCAGCTGTCAAATTTGACGAGGTATTCTTACCGTTTGGGAAAGAATCAACTAAACATTTTGATCTTTCGTATTATTAATGTTATCATAATATGCATAATATTTTGAAATACATTATTATTGAATCTAAAAGCCCTATTTGATGATTTCAGGAACCGCGGCATGATGATGAAGAGTTCATATTTCGAGACGTCGTCAAGAACGATGATGGCGGATAATGGACAAACGCATGAATATGATTATGTTAATAGAGGTAACAGCTTTGAAACAATTTAGTTTGGAAAATTGCTGCAACATATATGCAATATAGTGGGACAAACGGGAGTGACCAATGTCTACATAATTATACTGCTTAATTGTGTAAACTCATAATTAACTCGATAAACTATGTAGAAGTCAAAGATGCATCGTCTTACATCAGCAATTTATATCTTATTACACGATCTTAATTTCAAATCAATAACCTGTCATCCCTATGTTAATGAACTAGCTCATTTTCGATCGGTCACTCTTTTTTGAACACCTATGTTGGGACAATTGTTTACATTTAAGTATTTTTTAACATATTTCGTCCAGTCCGTGTCAATTAAATAATTATTAACATATTACTTCGATTACAAAACTAACTATGTACGGCCTACCATATATTGGATTAAGTTAATTAACGGAGCTTGCAACATGAACCCCATACGTGTCCATACATTTGAGATACATGCACCTTCAGAATTGCATTTTTTAATTTTTTTTTACTTAATCCGCCGAATATCGTACTGGAGAATGATATCATAGCAAGGAATCACGTTGACACAACAAATGCAGAAACTCTTCAATAATTCTGAAATTTGTAAATACGTGATTGATTTGAAAATGGATTAAGGCAAAACAGGCAGAAATATTTCGGAATTTTGCTGGATGTTAAAGCTTTTTCAAAATTCAGCTTATAAAACAAGATGTGTTTGCGAAACACAAATGCCCCCCCCCCCCCATGGCATACTTTTGTAGAAAAGACCAATGTTAAGTTTTCTGACAGACAGATGGACGAGCAGACGCACAGACAGACACGAGTAAAATAATGTGCCCCCGATCTTTTGTTATGGAGGCATAAAAATTATTGATGACAAAGTAAAATTTTACCTGGTCGTCAATAACTTTTTTCAATTTTAGTTTTTAGTTAAAAAAGATTTACATCACTTCTTTTGTACATTTTCAGCTTACAATCCAGCAAGATATGATTCTTTGAACACTAAACTTTGAAGAAGATAACCAATGGACACGGTGCAGCTTCAGCTGTCCCTGGGAACAGATAAATGAAATCCAATTATCTAGCTATCAAATTACACGAAAGAAATATATTGCAATATAAGATTTATTTACATTACCCATTCAGTGGCGGATCTAGGATTTCTGTGAATGGAGTTTGAATTTACAATAAGGGGAGGGGGGAGGTTCGTTTTCCTAGTATAACACAACTTTGTCTAATTTTATGCATGAAAATGAAATAATTTGGCTACAGAGGGGATAGGGGAGGGGGGTGTTCATTTGAACCACCGAAGCCCCTCTGGATCCGCCACTGACGTTTTTGATTTGGACAACCTAAGAGAAAAAGGCTTTGGAAAAACATGGAAAATGAAGAAATTGCTTGTCACAATAATTTCTTCATTTCCCACAATGTTTTCAACCCAAACCAGACAAAAGAACAAAGAATTATGTCACTAAGAATTGTCGCCTGCAATCTGTTTAAACTTGGACAAGTCTGAAATTTTGCCCTTTGGTAATGGGTTGAGATATCAAGGACGCTGTAATACATTATTGTCTTGTCTGTGTTTATGAGAGAGGCTGTTTAGTATATCGTTGCTTTTCAACAAAAACCTCGTAACTGCAGCTTGTTTAAAGATGCAATTACGAGTTTTTTTGTTGAAAAGCAGGGATTCACAGATGTCACAAAACTTAAGCCATTAATTTAATCAATATAGATATATTTACCCTGTTGAAATTTTATAATTTTGTTTTGGTTTCAATATTCAATAACAGCAGAATTGAATGTGTGTGCGTGTTTGTGTGTGTATTAGCCATGGAATAAAAGTTTGTTGTAGAATACATTTTCAAATAATAAAGATATTATTTTTTACAAATCACAAGCTGTCTTTTTATTAATTATTTTGCTTTCAAAAGTTACATTATTATAAAGTATTTGAATTGGTATTTATCATCATTAGAAGCAAGAGTGAATTTATTACCAGCATGTATCTATATATCGGTACCTTTCAACAAAAATTTTGTAACTGCAGCTTAAAACAAGCTATAGTTACAAGGGTTTTGTTGAAAAACATCGAAATCCTTTAACACCAGTATTCAACTACGATCCTGCTTCTGAGATGTACATGTACATGAAGTAATAGCCTCGAATAGATCGATTGATTGCATTAAGCCGTCAATTAAAAATCTACTAATCAAGTAAGACTTTTTTCAAAATCACCGGTGTCTTAAAAATATTTTGATTTGTTGGTTAGAAAACATTGTTGTAAATGGAAAAATTGCTTGTGACAAGCAAGTTCTTCATTTTCTAGTCTACAATATCTTCCAAAACCTTTTACTGTGAGGGAGTCAAATGGCGTCACTGTGGAGTTATCGGGTAAAAAACACTAACTAAAGTATCTTTGAGCAAATTTATCATTCAATTCACACAAAATCACAGCAATAGTTCAATTTATCACAGAACAGAGAAAATTTATTGAAAATGCATAATACCGGTAAATATAAACCAATAAACCAAAAGCTGGAAAAAGAACCTCATATAGCATTTTGGACCACATTTCAAAATCAACCTAGAAAAAATAAGATGCCTAAGTGCAGTCTAATCAGGATCCAAGCTGTTCTCAAACAGTTGCTATAAATCACGAAAAATAGAGAGCTATTAAACTTGACAGAGCTCCAGATAAGAGGGGGGGGGGGGGGGGGGGGGGGCTACTAAATACAGTATTGAACTACTAGAGTAGTCCATTCGAAATTTTCGGAACCTTGCAATGTCGAGTACAATGAAGTTTTATTTTTTCTTTGCATTGTATAGGTGCTCTAGAGCAGATCTAGCTTTGTTGCCAGAATGGCAACCTTGGGGAACTCCCAAAATCCGCAAAAATCCAAGATGGCCGCCAAACGCAACTGGAAAAATCAACTTTTTGTCAAATTGTCCTAAATTGACGCGAAAAATGTGTAACTAGGGGTTCTTTGGTATGCTGAATCCAAATCCGATGATAAATATTGTATTTGGATATCAGAAATATACCAAAATAGAGATGGCCGCCGGAAGCCATCCTAAAAATTTGATTCAGTTCAATTTGATTCTTTATCTGGCAATTGAATCAACCTGATGTATATAAAATTCCGATATGGCCGCCACATGCCATTTTTAAAATGATTTCTAGTTAAATACTGGTATTAAATGTGGCTAGATTTTGATATTTTTCTGTATTTTGTTGCTTTTGCATTTATTTCGAACGCAAATTTTTATATTCAATGAAGATGCTACACATTTCCCGAATGTAGAAAAAAAAATAATGAATATGTAAACTAGTTGCCATCTTGAAAAAGAATGGAAAATAGGAGATCATTTAAGCAGAACATACCGAGGTTGAAAGTTTGCTCTCTTTGCCGACGTAGACTTTTAAAATATCTTAATAAACTTATGTTTATTTCAACACATTCTATCAAAATACTCTTGACATTTCGTTTCAAAGAGCGCTAATTGTAATATTTCCAGTGATTTATCGTATATTTTTATTGTGCATGTAAGATTAATTTTGAAGATTTTGTGCTTAAAAAATCAAACTTTTGTATGCAGAATAATTATTTTATTGTTAATAACGGTACTTTTTTATTTTTGCTACCACTAATTGCATATCTAAACTTTAGTAAACATGCCACCAGTTGTCATACTGTGAAATGAAAATTAAATCTGCGTTGTAGTCTTCAGATATGGCTGTGTGTCACTTAGTTTAAATTATTTATGGCCACCAGTTGCCATGTTGAAATATGACATAAAGTTGATTCTGTAGACATAATAAGTAGCATTAAATTTCATTGTCGGTATTATTTTTAGCATTCCAATATATTCCAATATGTTCATTCAAGGATTTCAGATTGAACTAAAACCCAACGATATCATTCAAGAAAATAACCCAAAATTGAATGGTTAATATATCCTTCTGTCTATATTTATTTCATGAATCATTTTCACATTTGGACCTTCCTGTGAGTTTGGATATGATAATAATGATTATCACACCATTTATCATTTGAAGCTGATCGTTTTAACAATTATGCCTGTACTTTAGTAGTTAAAGGGGTGATCTTTATGTCCCTTAAATTGGAATGATTTATGTAAAAATTGTTCTTGCCATACTTGTATTAATGTATGATTCTGATAAATTATTCAATGTACCACTTGCAAGATCCAGACATTTTTCCCAATGGGAGGGGGGTTTCCAAAGGGAACTCGACTGCATTGGCGAATGAGAAATTCCTTAAAAATCATTTTGATAAGACTTTATTTACAATTTAGAGAGGGAGCCCGTACCCAGGGCTTTCTGGTAAAAAAAGGGTATCATGACAATACTCAATTGTTTTTATATGTAGATACCGTTGGATTGGTCAGAAGCATGGAATAAGTACATTCAAGGAACATAACAAACATGCTTTAGTCTTTATGGATAAGTCATATCTACATGTAGTTCCATTTCAAATTACATAATAGATCTCAACAGTAGTTTCTCAATGTACAATGAATGTTGGGACATTTTGCATGAGTGTGCAAGATCCTTCTTATCTTACGATTCACCAAGAGATTTTAAAAAAAGAAATACTTGACGGTTTTAAGAAGACTAAATATTTTAAAAATAAAATTGAAAAGATGGACTTATAATTATAAGAAATTATAGTTTGATTTCTCTTCAGTTTACAGATTATAGGACATTTGATATGCTATGAATAAAAAAACTGAAAATAAAACCACACACTAATAATTTGTTAATTGAATCCAAGAAACAAACGACAATGCATTTGAGAATTATTTAACAGTTATAATTCAGAAAATTCTAGTAAATAGGACGAGCCCATTTGACAAGGCTCGATCTGATATAGGTAATCAGCTGGCAGTGGCTGTTCAAAAAATGGATGCTTGTTCGATTGTAGCATTTCATGGAATCATCCAGTTTGCCATTCCTTTACTTTTCTTTATATGTCAAAATTAAGAAGCTGCCACAAGTATAAGGTATTCAGGTACAGTTAAAATGAATCTAAATGAATAATTTAACAAACCATTTATGGGTTTCTGAGATTTGGCTGTGGACGGACGGACGGACGGACGGAAGGAAGGAATGACGGACACATGGACGGATGGACGGACGTTGCGACTATATGCTCCTCCGATTTTTTTTCGGGGAGCATAATTAAATCGTTTGATGTTTAACAAATCATTTAATAACGTTTACACCATCATAAGTTATAATTTCCAACACTTTTGGCATACTCTATCAAGTAAAACTTAATAAGAAATACCCTGAAATGGCAATTTTCTGTCAAATGCTACACTGCGGTTTTTCACAAAATTTACGAGTAAAACTTGTTTAACGAAAAAGAATCACATGGAAAAAGACATAGATCTAGATCTTGTTTGAATATTGTTGTATAACATAGCTATTAAAAGCAAAATGGTTCTTGGTAAGCTCGGTTATGAATCTCAGAGAGTGGCCGTTTTTAAAAATACCAAAATATTGTGCACCGCGCCATTACACATGTGTTTTTAAAATCTAATCCTGTAGTAATATATTGTCCAACAGACGAGAACAAATGCTTATTTTTTCTTCTAGTATGTTTTCCTACAAAATAATGTTGGAAAAAAGTCATTTCCTGACAAAAGCAGAGACCTGTTTCTAAAAAAGTGTCTGGGGTCAAAATGACTCCACCTGGGAGTTTGTTTGTTTAAAATTTGCTGGTACCTTGATGGTTAATTTCATTAACATATTTCTGAAACTGGTTCTGCGTTTAACAGTGTCAAAGAGAATAATCATGAAGGGCCTCTTTTTAAAGGCTTTCAATGACGATTGTCTGCTACAACGGCTTCTAAAATCATCGAATATGGCAAGTGTCGATCTTTTCTATTGAAAATGTATAGCAAAAGTTTTACAGTCATTGTTTGCACCAATATTTTGCATATAAGAACGAATTATATACCCAAAGGGACAAAATGGCATCTGGTGGCCATTTTAGAATTTATCAAAGAGATCTATAACATCCACATGAAAACTACAATGTCTTAGAAGTTAACACAGAGTATAGAATATGCATGTAGTGTATGATTTCGGCTGCATTTGTATCAGTATTTCAACCAGTAATAATTATTGATCAGTGTGGCTTCTGGCGGCCATGTCGGAATTTTATACACACCAGCTTAATAAAATGGGAATTGAAAACTTATTTTTAACTTGACTCACGAAGTATGCCAGAAAAAATGTCTTATATAGACCATCTAAAAAGAATATCATAAAATAAAATTAATTGTAATTTTCAGGATGGCTTCCGGCGGCCATCTCTATTTTAGTATATTTCTGATATCCAAATACGATATTTATCATCAGATTTGGATTCAGCATACCAAAGAACCCCTAGTTACACATTTTTCGCGTCAATTTAGGACAATTTGACAAAAAGTTGATTTTCCAGTAGCGTTTTGGCGGCCATCTTGGATTTTTGCGGATTGTGGGAGTTCCCCAAGGTTGCCATTCTGGCAACAAAGCTAGATCTGCTCTAGAGCACCTATACAATGCAAAGAAAAAATAAAACATCATTGTACTCGACATTGCAAGGTTGTCATATAGGCCATATAGGAGCGTCCAATGGACTAGAGTGGAACTGGAACAAAATGAAGTAAGTGCATGTAGGAATGGGCTGATCAGGATCCATATTCATGTCAAAAGCCATATACAGTCGACACTCGTTATCTCGACATCGGATAAGTCGAATTTTCGCTTAAGTCGAAGTTCAAATCTGGTCCCGTCCTCATCTATTGACATATTTTTTTCAAAACATAATAATTTCGAACTAAATATAGCCATTGAACTATAGTAGGAAAAGGATAGAAATTGCTCGACACGAGCAATTTCTTTCCTTTTCCTACTATATTTCAATAATATTCGTACTTGATATGTTTCAAAAACGGTCAAATATCAAATATCTCCGGATATGTCGAGATATTTTGACAGCCCCTCCGACTTCGACACAACGAGTGTCGACTGTATATTTTTTCCAAATCTCACTTACGTCTATTCTTTGATTTGCATACAATTATGAAGATCATAACATTAGAACCAAACAGAAAAAAGGCCAGATACTACTTCTTTGGTTTGGGTTTCCCTTTAGTAGACATATCTGCTGATTTAGAATCAGGTTGTCTCTGTAGATGAGCTTTCCTCACAGAGTCTGGTCTCTTATCAGGCACACCACTACCTCTGTGTAAAAATCTGTCCTTGACTATTTATGACCGAGCTTGGCTAGAATTTATTAAGAAGCTAAATAAGACCAACATGGATCTTGATCAGACTTTGTGTAGACACAGGCTGATCAGGATTTATATTGATCTTAAAATCCATGTTTGGTTTTTTTCAAAGTCCCACTTCAATTTTCTATTCTTTAACTTTTATATAAAGGTCATTGTGAACAAAATCAAAGGAGGCCTAATACTATTTTTTTGGTTTGGATTTCCTTTTTGCAGACATATCTGCTAATTTAGAATCAAGTTTTCTCTGCAAATGAGCTTTCTTCACAGAATCTGGTCTCTTATCAGGTACCCCACTACCTCTATGCAAAACTCCGTCCTTGATAATTTGTGACCGAGCCTGGGCTCGCGCCGCCTCCCCACAACCGTGAACCTCTGGTATATAATGTGACATACAGTAACGCCCATTACAGAACATGCATGTGTTAAACAAAGTTTGGACACTCGTTTTACATTTCTTAAAGCAGCAACTACTGTCCATCTTTTGTACAACATTAAGGAGTGCATCAAAGTCATCCTTATCCACATTATTCATTTTCTTTGATAATTCTTTATCATATTGTCTTGAAGGTGCTGCTTTGGGAATGTTTCCCTTCTTTTTCTTATTCTCCTTCTGTTTATTACCTGTACCTGCCTTTTCTGCCTCTTTCATTCTTTTAGCACAATGTATTTCATGCAGTTGTATATTAGCTTTGATAACATCTTTCCCACATTCCTTACAACCAATCAAATCACTAGATTTACTCAAATTTCCAATATTTGATTTCTCAGTTAAAGTTGCATCTTTACCCTTAGAAGGTACACTTTCCACTTCCATCCCCATTCTTGTGTTACCACTTGCAACTTCTATGTCATTTTCAGTAACCATACCTGCATTAGTATGATCTTGACATTCTTTTTCCTCAACAGGTTCATGTATAGCACCATCTTGTGAAATTGGGATTTTTTCTACCATTTCACTATCAACTTCAGTGACAGTGCTAACTGTTGCAGGTTTGGAAACCACTATATGTCTCTCAAAGCCATCTCCTTTGCTTTCGTGAATAAGTCCTAGTTTTTCTGACAACTGTAATGTAAAATACAGAATCCAATATCAGGGGCGGTATTATTTAACATATCCATTTTACATTGATTTTCTACAGTAAAATTACATAACAAGCCATCTGATTGGACGAGATGTATGTCATGTTATTCTAGAGGTAAACTTTGAATAAGACTGGTTAACCCTTTCCCAAACAAGATATTCTTGGATTGTTCCAATTTAAAAGATGTTGCAGACGACAATTAAGAAGTCAATAAAGAAAGGATTGGTGTACAATATAGCACAGAAAATATTGAGACAAAAGGAGAAACTGCTGGTTATCAGCAGTTTCTTCTTTTGTATCAATGTTTTCCAAAGCCTTTTCTAAAATGGACGTCAAAACCAGATCTTGTTTGGGAAAGGGTTAATACCATCCCAGAAGATAAAATGTTAGGTTTCATTCCTGATGACAAATACAGTTGTTGTCAAAATGTAATCAATCTTGTGGATGGAAGAATTAAGATTTTTCTTTCCGTATTCAATGCACTATTATAATTATTATCAAGAAATTAAAGTTTTGTTGGGAGAAGGTTTCAGTACATATCCATGAAGGTCTTCTAGTAAAAATCTCTCCTCTGCCATGTTTAGGTACAGTTAGATTCCCCGATGACTTAAAGATGCACCACTATCTGAGCTAGTGCATGTTTTTGATATGTTTCTACTTATCTTATGTACTTTGATGCTAACATATCCAATATTCATAAACACTTATTTTGTCGACTGTAGCAGCTTTCAAATTGGATCATACTAAGTTTTTATTATTTGGGACTGGGTTAGTACCTACCTCATGAATCACCAGCCTATCATGTGAATTCAGAGAGCTGGGAAACGCCAGTTGTTTTACATCTACATCAGCAACAAACGCCTCAAGTCGACTTTGATACTCATTTCTCTTTGCTAGGATCTCCTCTGTATTTCTTTAATAGAAACCACTTACACGTTAAGCTTAATCCTTTTCAGCCCATTCATAAACAAGCTCTGGTTTTGACGCCACTGACAGAAATGTATGCACAAATACCAGCATCGCTTCTTACAAATGTGCTCTATTATATTGTACTCAAATTCCATTTTATTGACAGCCATTTTGAGGGCTGCAACAGCTTTTAAAGTGGACAAGCCTTAACCCATTCCCAAACAATGACTTTTTTGACCCCACATGATATAATATCTTTATAAAGCACTGTGGAAAATGAAGAAATTGCTTGTAATAATTGAAATAGTCATCTGCGACATCTTTCAAGTTGGACCAGTGCAAAATTCTTGCTGTCTGGTAATTGGTTAAATTTTGTTGTTTCTGATAATGTTGTAGATTGTGCAAAAAGCAGACATGAGACACACTGTTTTCGGAGTCTACAAAGGTCTTACTCTTATAAATACACATAAATAAACAAATATAACTAGTATTTATCGTAATGAACTTGTGAAACACTTTTTTATCTGAAACACCACTATCTCAATATTTTATGTTGATCTTGGTAAATAACCTTTTAGGTGACCTTAGATTAGCAAATGCAACATAAAATCCTATTTTGATGCACTACAATGTTTGTCTAAACTTTATGAATCTGGAACAATGTATAAAGGTATTACATACTCTGGTATTTGAGGTTTGTCCCTTTTTCTTTTGTCTGCACTGTTTGCACCACCATTATCCCTTTTTGTTTTCTTCCTGTTTTCATTCCCTGCAGATACCTTTGGTTGTTTAGGCCTAGCACCTTTGTCGACTGTAGTTTTGAGTGACATCAGATCGTTCAAATGTTCTGGTCTGCTTTCTCCAACAACTCCAAATGATTCATCTGTCAAAATTTAATAAAAAGATCATTAGATTGGAACGACATGTCTTTGTGAACAAAGAATACAAAAGGTCTTGTCACAAGAAAAGCACAAGTAAAATTTGAACACTCAATCCATAATAGTTTAAAAGTTATAGTCAATATTAATGTTTTGTTTTTTCTCTTTTTTTTTCTTTCTTTTCTTTTTTGTGCAAATAAACAGAGAAATTATCAAACAGTACAAGAACTATTTGAACTAAATCTATTGATGTGCGGACGTTTTTTTTTTTGTTTTCTTTTCAAGGTTTTGTCTTCTCATTTACAGTATCCTTATTCAAGATTGCAAAACAATGTTTATGCATGGCGAATTTCAACCCTTTTATGGTATTTCTTAATGTGATGATCAGAGTATTATTTTATTCAGACAGTAGAGCAGACGAGGACCTGAGCAGACTACAAGAAGCACCTTGTGGCAATTTTGTGCTGCCAAAATTTTATATACAAACCATAATAAAACCTTTTACCCATTACTGCAGTGCACAGTGACCCCTTTTGACTCCCTCACAAGAAAAGGTTTGGGAAAACATTTGTCCCTCAAAGTTTTCTACACAAAAAGACCCAAAAATGCATAAATTCATTCGCTTGAAATTGTAGTCTGCAACATCTTTGAATTTGGACATGTCTTAAATTTTTCCGTCTATTAGTTGGTTAACATACATGTACCTTGTGTATATGAATGAGCAGTTTCCACATCCCCATATTGATTCATATAGTCTACAAGTGACTTTAGAAATGTATCATTACTGACTGTCTCACTGTCACCAATTACAGTTAAATGTCTCCTGGCTCTTGTAACAGCTACATTGATTCTACGCTTCTCTGATAGAAACCCCACCTCACCTGGGGAAAAACAAAAATGAACATATAATTATTTCTCTTCTCAAACAAAACTGGTTTAGATGTCCCTAACATAAAAAGCTAGGTAAACTTTTGAGACAAAAGAAGAAAATGCTGATGATCAGCATTTTCTTCTTTTGCCTCAGCATTTCCTGCACTAATTTTCACAAATATCTCTTCTTCTTTATCAACATCCATTTGATCATCTGACGCTCCTTTATTCTAGTCTCAATTAACCCTCCTTCTACAAGTGACTTGAGAAATGTATCATTGCTGACTGTCTCACTGTCACCAATTACAGTCAAATGTCTCCTGGCTCTTGTAACAGCTACATTGATTCTGCGCTTCTCTGATAGAAACCCAACCTCACCTGGTGAATGAAATAGATTTCTCTGTCAGCACTCTTCCACTCTTCCCATACTTGGTTTTGACATATGTGACCCGTCGCGCTAAAAGGGACCTTATCGGGTGTGTGAAAAATATCGACCCTAGTCAGTCTGCGCAGTCCGCGCAGCCAGACTAGGGCCGACACTTTTCACTTTTATGTAATTTTCTAAACCCGAATCTTTTCCCTATCTTACTATATGTTCATGTTTCGCATACGGTATCTGATTAACCTGTGCTGAGTCTGACAAGTTTGTCAACATTTGGATTTTGGGTGTTCGAATAAGGTCCCTTTTAGCGTGACGGGTCACATATATACAAAAACCGCAAGGGAGTATAATTCTGTATAAATGCATGTCTATCCTATAACCCTTTGTTATGAGGCAATACACACAGTTCTAAAACAAAAGCATCAGTATGTGTGGCAATATAAAAACTTGCATTTGAACTTTTCTGCCTAAATTGTCAAAACAGTTATGGGCTTTAAGTCTCATTATGTGCAAAATTTCAGAGCAACAGCATCAAGTTATATGGAACTTTCGATTAAAACTTTAGCTTAACAATGCCGAGCATCTGGTGATCTTTTTGACTGAAATAAATCTATATATCTATCTATATTCTTCTATTTTCTCTGTTTTAGCTAAACGCCATGAGGATGTACTGTCACTCACCTTTTGGGTTACTTCTGACTAGAGAAATTATCACAGCCTCTTTTTCCCTGCCCTGAAATCCGTCTACAGATTTGATTTCTACTTTAGGGTAGTCTTTGGATAATCTCCACCGTATCAATTCAACCTGCAATTAAGAAAATGTTAAGTATGATATGTAAACAAGAGGGCCAAGATGGCCCTGGATCGCTCACCTGATAGAAATTTGAAACTTTCTCCATGCAGAACAAGACCCATCTTTTACATGACCTAGGTATCTCTAAGACAAGATTACGAAACTTAAGATGCGAGATTATGATCCAGCTGAAAACAGCATTCTTAATCGTTAATGATCAATATTTGTGGCTGTTAAAGTGAAAACCAAGTCGATAAAAAACATCAATTTTGTCATAATCCAGGGCACATAACTCTGTTCTGATAAAGATATTCTCACCAACCTTATGTCCTAGTTGTTTTTTGATTGGTCAATATTTATTGCTGTTTGAGTGAAATTAAAAACAAAATTAGCAATATTGTCACCATCAAGGGCACACAACTCTGGCTTTTTTAGTCCGATCAATATGAAAAATGAAATCATATAAGATCTCATGGTCACCAACATTGTGACCAAGTTAAGTCTTGATTGGTCAATATTTGTGTTTTTTGAAGTGAAAATAAAGTTTAAAACAGCAATTTTGTGAAATTCAAAGGCCAATAACTCTAATTTTTCTGGTCCGATCAAGCTGAAAATTTAATTCATTCAGCAGCTTATAGTTACCAACATTGATGACATTTTTTGTCTTGATTGGTCAATAAATGTAGATGCTAAAGTGTAAACAAAGTCGAAAACGGCAAATTTGTCAAAATCAAGGGCACATAACTCCGGACTTCCTTCTTCGATGACACTGAAAATCGAACTCATTCATTATTGTATGGTTACCAACATTCTAGCCAAGTTTTGTCTTGATTGGTCAATATTTGTAGATGCTAGAGTGGAAACAAAGTCGAAACTAGCCATTTTTGATATCCAAGGGCGCATAACTCCGGACTTCCTAATCTGATCTGACCCAAAATCACACTTGTCCAAGAGCTTATTGTCATACATGTTTTGACCAAGTTTGGTCAAGATTGGTCAATATCTGTAGATGCTTGAGTGGTAACAATGTCAAAACTAGCGATTTTTGATATTCAAGGGCGCATAACTCCGGACTTCCTTGTCCGATCTGACCCAAAATCGAACTCATCCAAGAACTTATTGTTATACATGTTTTGACCACCTTTGTTGCAACGCCGACGCAAACGCCGACGCCCGAGTGACAGTATAAGCTCTCATTTTCTTCGAAAAGTCGAGCTAAAAATGAACAAGTTTGGAAGGCTGAGGAAATATCAATTTATCAATTTAACATTACAATCAGTATGCAATGTTGACTTTTAAGTCAGTCCAACATCTTTACCTTTACAAAATTCAAGTCAGTCTGAGCAATGTTGTCTAGGGAAGTTTAATATTTTACCTGTAGGTTATAAGGTGCTATCACAGCTATATCTTCTTGTCTCATACCAGAGGTCAGAAGTTTTCTGACATGCATCGATACAATGTCTGCTTCACCTGGGGAAAATAAAACAATTGTTTTTACACCAAATTTAACCCTTTCCTAAATAGCAAAATTTTATGGTAGACAAGATAGATGATGTAAACAAAAGAATTAGTGTACAAATTAGCAAAGAAAGTTTTGTGACAAAAGAAAAACATGTTGGTAATCAGCACTTTCTTCTTTTGACACAATGATTTCCTGAGCCTTTTTGTTTTATTGATCGATCAATATTTTGATAGATAGAAAGAGGTAAATCTAACCTCCATTTCCCTTGGATATCTCTTCAATATTTCATCCTATTCAAAATGTCGTCTGTACCCACTTTCAATTTGTCATTTGTTGATGATTTAAACTTTAACCCTTTCCCAAACTATAAAAAATTACCGAAGTCCAATTTGAAAATTGCTGCAGGTGACAAAAGGCAATGGACTATGGTTAAAGACAGAACTTGTGTATAATATAGCTCGGAAAACATTGAGACAAAAGGAGAAACTGCTGGTTATCAGCAGTTTTTTCTTCTGTCTCAATGTTTTCTAAATCAATTTCTTCTACGGACATAACAAGAGCTGTCCGAAGACAGCGCGCTAGACTTTCTAAGTTGCTTAGTATAAAAGGGGCATAACTCCAAATATAGTGGAGCCAGGGTCATGGGCCCTGGTAGTAAGGTAGAGGGTATGATGGTGAATAAGTATTCCAAGTTTGGGTTGAATCCCTTTGATAGGATGGAAGTCATTGATGTTTGAAAAAACTTTAACCTTTGTTGCAACGCCGACGCCAACGCCTACGCCCAGGCGACAGTATAAGCTCTCATTTTCTTCGAAAAGTCGAGCTAAAAAACAGGTCTTGTTTGGGAAAGTGTTAAGCTTCCCTAACTTTAACTGGGAAGGGGTTAATCTAACCTTCATTTCCCTTGGATATCTCTTCAGGTAGATCTAATTCATGCATATCACAGCCAGCCGTGTCTACAAATAGTAGAGGGGTGGAGGTCATGTCATTGTGTTCTATGCCTGATATGTCACTGAAAAACAAATATCAGTCATATAATCCTAGCAAAATTGTCAGTCAAGATTAACCCATTACCAGACGGCAAAATTTTAGACTTGTCAAATTCAAAGATATTGCAGACGGCAAAATTCAGTGAATGAAATTTTACATTTTTTGGTCGTTCTGGGTGGGAAACATTGTGGGAAATGAAGAAATTGCTTGTCACAGGCAATTTCTTCATTTTCCACAATGTTTTGCAGAGCCATTATCTTGTAGAGAGTAAAAAAGAATCACTATGTGGGAATGTCAATGGGTTAAATTGGTCGTCTCAAAATTACATATAGAATACAGTATCTAATATAACAATCACTTAAAATATAGGAGACATAGATTTACAAGATATAGTACAATGTAAAACGAGGATCTCTTTTCTGTCAGTAAAGACAGGACCATTATTTTGGAAAATTTACCATAAACCTTTTCCAAAACGAAAAAATTTCAGGGTGATCCACTTCAAAAACTGCAACAAATGACAAAACAGATGTTATTAAAGATAGGATTTGTGTAAAATATGGCACAGAAAATATTGAGACCAAAGAAGAAAATGCTGGTAATCAGCAGTTTCTTCTTTTGTTTCAATGTTTTCCTAAGCATTTTCTATCAAAACCAGAGGTGCGTTCTTTAGAGCGAGATTTTTTAAGATTTCTTAAGATGTTTTAGATAAAGCATTTTTAAGACCGAGACTTTGACCGAGCTGTTCCAAATGCTCCATATTTATACAAATGACGTCATCATGACGTCATTTGTATAAAGTATAAAGCATTCGGAACACCGCGGTTTATGAATTATGGCGTGTTCGGAACAACTCAGTCAAATCTCTTTTATATTGTTTGTACATAGTTGACCGAGGGGTTCCGCATGAAGTATATGGTAATGGCGCCTCCCATTGAGCGTCTTAAGAATCTTGCTCAAAAGAACGCTTTATCCTAAAATATCTTAACCCTTTCCCAAACAAGACCTGGTTTTGACGTCCCTGATATAAAAGGCTTGGGAAAACATTGAAACAAAAGAAGAAATTGCTGATAACCAGCAGTTTCTCCTTTTGTCTCAATATTTTCTATGCCATATTTTACACAAATCATATTTTTAATAACATCCATTTTGTCATTTGACGCAGTTTTTGAAGTGGATCACCCTAAAATTTGTCGTTTGGGAAAGGGTTAAGAAATCTCAAGAAATCTAAAGAAATCTCGCTCTAAAGAATGCACCTCTGGTCTCGTTTGGGAAAGGGTTAAACTTACCTAAGTAGATGAGATTTGACAGAATCATGGGCCGTTAATTTGGATTCATATAACTGTTGTGATGACCAGTCCATTATCTGTTCATTCATTCTATACTGTATAGTTAACATCTTCATGACCTTGTCACCATAAAGGTCAAGGGTACGCTCCATCAAGGTCACTTCTAAACCTTCTTTAGCAGCTCTGAAAATTACGAAATATGTAAATATAGAATTATCTTCTATGTTCGCAATGTCATGTTGAGAAAAAAATAGTTCAGCACATGTCTTTTCAAGTTAAATGTGAGTAAGATGTCTTACAAAGAGACACATCTTGAAAAGATCAGTCTTGTTTGTCAACAAGCACACACAAATTCAGGCTAATCAGTTTATAACTCTCTCCAAAACAGTGATTGATTTTAGGGGTATCAAGAGAATTGAGAGATAAGAAGAACAAGAGTTGTCCGCGGACAATGTAACTCACCTATACGGGAGCTTGTCACAAAAACAGCTATTTTTTTAAAAGTAGGTCAAACTCCAAGGTCAAGGTCACAAGGTCAAAGGTCACGGTCCCAAATGAAAGGTCTTGGCAGGAGGTATCCATGTGTGAAATATCAATGCTCTATCAATAATAGTGCATGAGATATAGGCCAGGTTAAAGTTTTTCAAAAGTAGGTCAAACTCCAAGGTCAAAGGTCATGGTCCCAAATGAAAGGACTTGTCAAGATGTATCTATGTATGAAATATCAAGGCTGTATCTCTAATAGTGCCTGAGATATAGACCAGGTTAAAGTTGTTCAAGTGAAGAAGGGACGCGATGCCGACACTAGGGCTGTGACATTAGCTCCCCGGACATAAAGTCCCGGCTCGCTAAAAAGCAGATAACATTCATATTGCAGACAAGCAGTTTTGTGCCAGTGTAACATTCACTTTGTGATCTTATTTATCTATGTACGACTACAAGACTATAATTTTGTCATTTTGTAAAAAAATTAAATAAAATTTTCTCACTCTTTAGACAGTATAGTAGGAGGCAGCTGCAGATGGTCCCCAGCCAGGATACATTTTTTACTTCTTAACAGTGGGATCCAGCATGCAGCCTCCATTGCCTGCGATACTTCATCAATTATCACCGTGTCAAAATGATTCTCTTCCAGTAACTTCATCGGACCATCATCTGTCGCACTGGTCAGAGTCACTAAAACAACCTCAGCTCGTTTGAGAATCTCTCGAGTGGCAGCGTCTGTTCTTTGTCTTAGTTCTTTACGTAGATGTTTCATTTCTTCACGATATTTCTGTCTCTCTCCCTTTCCATTTGTTTTCTTTAACTTGCTCTATGAAATAAATGAATAATTTCTTAAACTGCTATACCTCTAGTAAACAATCTCTACATAAATATTCTCTTTCTTGCAATACACAGTCATGTCAAAGAAATTGCCTGATATGTCTAGATTAAAACTTCTTACATAATCCAATAATATCAACAGCATCCTTTACAAATTGAAAGAAGTATTACTTAGCTTTATTTGCAAGAATAAATACAACTATCAAATACAGTACTATAAAATATTTAAACTGTCTCAGAAGTGTTTATTTAACGATACAACATGGTTAATTCTTTCTCAACTGGCAAATATTTACACAGTTCCAATTTGAAAGTTTCTGAAAACAACAAACAGGATGTTGATATATAGGAAAGTACATAAAATACTGAGTCAAAAGGAGAAAAAGCTTCCTTTGTCTTAATGTTTTCCAAAAACCTTTTCCATTACGGTCTTCAAAACAAGAACTTGTTGGGAAAGGGTTAAATTCTCCATTTTTACATATATATCCACCAAAGCTATAGATAAAAGGGAGTTAAGACATTCTAACTTTTTTACTTCAATTCCAAACCGTACATTGTGGGTACTCATTTGAACCATCTTGATGAGAAGATACCAATAAGTATCCGCACCATAGGGTTTAATAACAACAAGAGTTGTCTGCGAACAACGTAGCTCGCCTATACGGGAGCTTGTCACAAAATCAGCCAATTTTTTAAAGGTAGGTCAAACTCCAGGGTCAAGGTCAAGGGTCATGGTCACAAATGAAAGGTCTTGGCAGGAGGTATCCATGTGTGAAATATCAAGGCTCTGTTAATAATAGTGCATAAGATATAGGCCAGGTTAAAGTTTTTCAAAAGTAGGTCAAACTCCATGGTCAAGGTCACTAAGTCAAAGGTCATGGTCGCAAATGAAAGGCCTTGTCGAGATGTATCCATGTATGAAATATAAAGGCTGTATCTCTAATAGTGCCTGAGATATAGACCAGGTTAAAGTTTTTCAAGTGAAGACGCGACAGGATGGGACGGGACGCCGACACTAGGGCTGTGACATTAGCTCCCGGGACATAAAGTCCCGGCTCGCTAAAAAAGAATAATTGCATTTTGAAAAGCCATCATCCCCTTTTATCTGTATCTCTGTACCAACCAATGCCTTATCCAAATCTTTCCGGACATCTTCCACCAGCTTACTCTCATCACTTGATGACAAAATTGCATCTAGTGAGTATTTCTGTATATGGGGTAGAAGCCTTGCAGGATGTCCAAGTCTTAATATCTTGTGTTTACTTCCTGCGAGCCTTTCAACTAAATTGTCCACAGCAATGTTTGATGGGGCACAGGCTAGTACCTGAAAAAGTTTAATTATTTGCTCATCGAAAACAATATTCAACAACAATAAATCTCAAAAGAATGGCTTGGAAAACATAAAGTAAATCATCTCTTTTCTTCGAAAACCTTGTATCTGCAGCTTGAAACAAACTTCAAGGCAGGTTTTTGAAGAAAAGCAATGGCATATTTGTGTCTTTCAAGGATTTTGTATCTATATGTAAACCAAACTGAAAAATTTGCAGGACAATATCTAACTACTTTCAGTCTTTTCTCATCTAAGAAGTTTGGATAACAAAGTTTATCAAATGAAAATTGCAGAGATGTCAGTCTCAAGCTTCTATCTTTTGTATAGACTTTAATGCATTTCTAAGAAATTTCTCCACAATCAACTGATAAGATAAAATAAACAAGTTGCTTACTTTTTGTTTCTGTTTAACCAGTTGTAGTATAATCTCTATAACTGTTGTAGTTTTCCCTGTGCCCGGTGGTCCATGTACTATTGCAACCTCTTTCTGACTGATGGCAAAATGTACCGCATCTTTTTGTGATTCATTTAAATTACCATTTGTAAATGAGATTTCTGGAAAATAAAATTAGGATGTATAGAAACAATGAAACTATTGAATATTTTGAAACTCTTTTTGTACAAGACATTCATTTTCATCAATTTTTGAAGGATTATACAGATGTAAAAGTACTATCACAACGGGCCGCGGCCTTAGCGCAGTTGGTAGCGCATCTGACCCTCATTCGAGAGGTCCCGGGTTCGATACCCGGCCACGGCTAATACCCTTTCTGACAAAATTGTCACTCACCAATGGGTTTGAAATCGTTAACCTAAGTGGGCGAGCAGCTGGAGGCTCGGTAAGGGTGTTGTGGTAGTACTGGTTTGAGAAACAACAGGAATCCATGGGTAGGTGCTCCAGCCACCGCGATATGACCCTGGTAGTTGAAAACGGCGTAAAACCCCAATAAACTCAAACTATCACAACGGTGTATAATCATATGACTCAGAATTTCCGATAATCTTCAATATCTTTTTTAATACTTAACCAATTTGAATTCGGTTTGAAGCAGAGAAGTAGGGAAAATGCCAGGAATATACTGGACGAGTTGGATTTTTGAAAAATCAACTGGTAAAAAAGTTATTGAAGATAAACCAAAATTTTGGTTTATCTTCAATAACTTTTTTATCAGTTAATTTTTCAAAAATCAACAACGTCCATCTAGTGCGTAACGTCTGTCCACACTCTTTGCTTCAAACCGACTTCAAATCGGTCCAGTATTTACAAAATTATTGAAGATTTTCTGAAAATATTATATCATGTGATCATCCACCTTGCAGATGTAAAAGTACTATCACACTATTGATTGGTATAAATTCAAACTAGCTTTATACAAAAATGACACACAGAGACACAGCTACAGATAACGCCAGTGTTCTCCCCAGCTCAATAAGCTGTATCGGCCCCACTACAGCTTCATGTTAATCAGTGTAATATACAGCTTCAAAACTACCCCACGGCTTAATTCCTTCAAAAAGGTCACCAAATAGAGGCATTTTGAGGTATTTCATGCCAAAAACTGTTGAATGATACATTTTTGTCATTGTAAATGTAATAATTATGAGTAAAAATATTATGGGAAAAGAAGAAATTGCTCAAGATGAGCAATTTCTTCTTTTTCCATAATGTTTTCAATCACAATTATATGCTTTCAATGTTTACCAATTCTCATATAATTTGCCACTACAGCTTCCAAATATTCTGCGGAGACCCCTGTAAGGGGGTATAAAAAGAATAAACATTACAGCTACCAATTCTGAAATAGATTTCAGTCTTCAATATTTACTGACCTCTGATAGGGTTGGGAGGAGATAACTCTGCTTGACCAAACAACACATCAATCAGGTGTGCATTTTCTCCATGGACAGATTTATCTAAGTCATGTAGAGTTCTGTAATGGAGAAAAGAGAAATGACTATGCAAACTGCATCTTCACAAGCCAAGGATCCCACCTCTACTTTGTTGCTTACGATATATATTCATATGGAACAAAGTGAGGGTAGAACAATTGACTTGCAAAGTTGATCAAACTGTTTTTTTCTAGTTTTCCCTATATTTCGGCAATTTTCAAGTACACAGCACTTCTTCATTATGAGGCTGAATTTCTACTGCAAAATATCAAGAATTTTAACTTTATAAGATCACATCATTTTAAAACATAGTGCACATAATTTTTCCATAGAAAGGGAAAGTTTCTGTTCCAGCAAACCCTTACTTGAAAAAAGTTCTAATTAATTTTAATTGATTGAATGAAATTTCTAAGTCCCACTAAACAGTTACGGTCATATAATAATGGAGATGGGACTTTTGTTGAAAGACTCATCCAAAAGACTAATTAATTTTGATGCAAAGGCATAAAATAACAAACATCGATGGCAAGTTAAAACTTCAAATTTCAGTTTAACAAACAAAGGATCTTGGTAAAAAACATTTTTTGTGAAAAATATATTACAAAATGCTAAAGGTATTATACATTGTCGCTTTTCAACAAAAACCTCGTAACTGAAGCTTGTTTTAAGCTGTGCAGAGTTAAAAGCTTTTAGTTAAAAAGCATCAATATGTAGAACAAGAGCTGTCCGAAGACAGGGCGCTCGACTTTCTAGGTTGCTTAGTATAAAGGGGGCATAACTCCAAATATAGTGGAGCCAGGGTCATGGGCCCTGGTAGTAAGGCAGAGGGTGTGATGGTGAATAAGTATTCCAAGTTTGGGTTGAATCCCTTTGATAGTATGGAAGTTATTGATGTTTGAAAAAACTTTAACCTTGGTTGGAACGCCGACGCCAACGCCGACGCCCGGGTGACAGTATAAGCTCTCATTTTCTTCGAAAAGTCGAGCTAAAAATCTGTTGAGACCACATACCTCTTCAACCTTTTGTAAGTAACATCATTAGCCAACTTTGTGATCTTGTAGTAAGTGCTGATTCCATCGTCCAATGAGAAGAGGTCATGTGATTCATCGAAGGCAATACTGATGGATGATTGGCTTACATGTGTGACAATACCCGATCCTAGATCGTCCTGTGTTCCTGAGCTGTTTGATGGGCTTAAACGAACAATGTCCCCTGTAAAAAAACAACAATGTCGCCTGTAAAATACCAACAATGTCGCCTGTAAAGTATACAGTTGACACTGGTTATGTTCCCCTCCAACAAGTTGAATTTCTGCTTAACCCTTTTCAAAACGACAAAAGTTTAGGATAGTCCACTTTGAAAGCTGCTGCAGATGACAATTTTTGTGAATAATATAGCACAGAAAACATTGAGACTAAAGGAAAAAATGCTGATTATCAGCATTTTCTTCTTTTGTCTCTATGTCTTCCTAAGGCAGATGATTGGCTAACATGTGTTACAATACCCAATTCTAGATCATCTTGAGTTCCTGAACTGTTTGATGGCCTTAAACCAACAATGTCACCTGTAAAATATATTTCCATTCAATCTAGAATATCTTTTTAAAGGTTAGACCTATTGTCAATGACAAAGATTCTACAGGGAAAACCTTTTCAGAAACTGGTACATGTATTTCATGTCACGGTTTCCTAAACCGCAAAAATTAGGGTGGTACAAATTCAAAGCTACCGCAGACGTCAAAATATAATTATGTAAATAAAGGTATGATTTGTGAACAATATAGTACAGAAAATGTTGAGACAAAAAGACAAAATGCTGAATATCAGCATTATTCTTCTTATGTCTCCAAATTTTCCAAAAGCAGGTCATGTTTGGGAAAGGGTTTACCGTTAACTTTGAAGGTTTTACAGAAAACTTGTTGCTCTGATCTTGAACTAAACAATGTTGTAATTAATATGAATAATTCAAAAACTTTGTTGCCAAAAAAATGTGCTTATATGCTCATTGTGTTAGAAAGAGTGGATAAGAGTTGCATAAAATTAATTTCATTGGCACTTGTAATGGCACCAACTCGCTCCATCATATTACAATTGGTGATTTTGCTAACACCAAGTCAGAAAATACGAGGGGAATTTTTAAGCCCTGCAGTTGAAGCATTAGAAAATGCATGATCATCAGCATTCAATAATGAATTTAAAGTCTTGACTACCATAATTAATGCATGCTTCGACCGATAATGATAAAAAATTATTAATGTCTAGTTTAACCCTTTCCAAAACAAGACCTGGTTTTGACGTCCCTAAGAGAATAGGCTTGGAAAAACATTGAGACAAAAGAAGAAACTGCTGATATCCAGCAGTTTCTCCTTTTGTCTCAATATTTTCTGTGCTTTATTATACACAAATCTTATCTTCAACAACAACTATTTTATCGTTTTCAGCAGCTTTAATATAGGAAAAGTCCAACTTTTGGCCGTTTGGGAAAGGGTTAAACGGTATACCTGGAGTAATGCAATGTGAAGGCAATGTTTCATGGTTTGGTTCCAGAACAATAACAGTTTTCCCATATAGCCCTGTCTTTCTGCTAGCAATATGTAACTTCAATAAACATACACCCCTCCTCTGAGATAAGGCTATTAATTCATTACCACACAGTGATGCCGTTTGAGTTTTGACACCCCCATAAGATAAAGGCTTTGGAAAACATTGTGGAAAATGAAGAAATTGCTTGTGACAAGCAATTTCTTCGTTTCCCACAAGGTTTTCAACACAGAAAGACAAAAATATGTTATATTTCATGCAATTGGGATTGTCATCTGCAACATCTTTCACTTTGAGACAGTCTGAATCTTTTGCTGTTTGCCAGTGTTTGCTAATGGATTAATCACTAGTTTGAATAGTTTAATAGTTTACCTGGAGTTATGCAATGTGAAGGCAATGTTTCATGGTTTGGTTCCAGAACAATTACAGTTCTCCCATACAGGCCTGTCTTCCTGCTACCAATATGTAACTTCAACAAACATACACCTCTCCTCTGTAACTCTTTGGCTGGTAACTTCTCAGTCAGACTCCTGTATTATGAAATGACCCATTATGAAATGGCAAAATTTTGTCAAGAAAACAGGTCTATTACAAGGTCAAGGTCTTGAGGTCAGCAAAGATCATGGTCCCAAATGAAGGGTCTTGGGATTCTTGGCAAGAGGTATCTGTGTGTGAAATATCGATGCTCTACCTCTGATAGAGCCTAATATATAGGCCAAGTGTTTTTTTTAAGTAAGTCAAACTCCGAGGTCAAGGCCACCAGGTCAAAGATCATGGTCCCAAATGAAGATTCTTTGCAGGAAGTATCCATATGTTAAATATCAAGGCAGTATCTCTAAAAGTGCCTAAGATATAGACCAGGTTAAGGATTTTCATGTGAAGACAGCATTATGCGACACCAACACTAGGGTTGTCATCGGGCAATAAAGAAATTGAAAGAAAAGAGCAAAGTCAAATTGCGGTGAAATGTTTCGATGTCGAGTAGCATAAGTTTTTTTGCATATATGTTAGACCTTCCTTCACACATTCCCCCCAAAAAAAATTTAAGTGAAGCTGTCTATCTTCATACGTCCACAGTCTTTTCGGTTACGTTGGAAAGAATAGAAAATATTTCCCGATCTGGAAATTTCATCAACCTGATTAATCCGTCTTTTCTCTGATGAAATTCACTCTTTGATATGTTGGTGTCGCTCATTTACATCAGAGCGCACTACCATTCAAAAACAAAGGAAAGTATGTCATTGTAAACAATGGCTGTTCAGGTGAGCATTATTGCAAAACATTGCCTATCAGGGGTGTAAAATTCCACTCCCCCGCTTGCATTGGCGAGTAGTATTTGGCAGCTGGCGAGTGGATAAAGTTACCTACTAGTCCTACTGGGCGAGTAAAAAAAATATTGTCCGGCAAATGAATAACAACATTTTTCAAACTCAATACTGTGTTACTATGTTTTTTCTTGGTCCTGATCTGTGCAATAGATTTATAAATTCTGTCAGATCAATGGGAGACCAATTTTGTATTTTCACAGTATCTCCGATAAACAGGAAGTCTTCAGACAGGTATGTGAATTAATTGTCTGTGGTGACACCATTACATTCACATAACTTATTACTGTGTATAAATTATGTCACCGCTGTCCACTGCAACAAGTCAAATAACAATTTTTTTAAAGGTTGTTATGGAATATTCAGGTCGAAAGTTCATGGAAATGACGATGAAAAATGAGAAAAAGAGTGAGCATTTCTACATAATGAAAAGAGTAAGTCACAACAAAAGGTGTATGACGAGTAAACATTGGAAAAGAGATGTCCTAGTCTTGGCTTTTGTTGTTTTTGTGGGCCGAGAAAGAAGGAATTTGTTGTTCTGTAAACTTTAGAGAAAATATCCAGCATTTAAGCAGCCACGAAATCTTTGTTTTTTATTTGAATCATGTCCAAATGTAACAAGAGTGCCATGGTCACAATATACGCCGCCACTTATAAAACTTGAGACAAAAAAATGACATTGACAAGGATTTATAAATATTCACACAAAAACCTGTAAAAAGTTGTGTTCACAAAAAGGTTTTTATAAATATCCAGTCAAAAATCTGAAAGGAATTGCGTTCACGAGGCTGAAATATCAATAAGCCCCAGAGACTAAGATTGAAAGGGGCATAACTCAGGCAAAAATCAATGAACCATAAAATCCTTTATTCATGCACATCTACCAATTAAGGTAATAACATTCACCAAGTTTCATTAGTATCCAGTCAGAATCTTAGAAGAAGTTGTGTTGACAAGGCTGCAATTTCAATAAGCCCCAGAGACTAAGTTTTAAGGGGGCATAACTGAGGCAAAAATCAATGAACCATAAAATCCTTCCTACATGCACATCTACTAATTGAGGTGATAACATTGACCAAGTGTCATTAATATCCAGCCTTAAACTTAGGAGGAGTTGCGTTGACAAGGCTGCAATTTCAATAAGCCCCAGAGACTAAGTTTTAAGGGGGCATAACTGTGGCAAAAATCAATGAACCATTAAATCCTTCCTTCATGCACATCTACCAATTGAGGTGATAACATTGACCAAGTGTCATTAAGATCTAGCTATAAACTTGGGAGGAGTTGCGTTGACAAGGCTGCAATTTCAATAAGCCCCAGAGACTAAGTTTTAAAGGGGCATAACTCTAGCAAAAATCAATGAACCATAAAATCCTTCCTCCATGCACATCTACCAATTGATGTAATAACATTGACCAAGTTTCATTAAGATCCAGCAAGAAACTTAGGAGGAGTTGCGTTGACAAGGCTGCAATTTCAATAAGCCCCAGAGACTAAGTTTTTAAGGGGCATAACTCAGGCAAAAATCAACGAACCATAAAATCCTTCCTTCATGCACATCTACCAATTGAGGTGATAACATTGACCAAGTTTCAAGAAGATCCAGCCAGAAACTTAGGAGGAGTTGCGTTGACAAGAAAAGTGGACGGACTTACGGACGGACGGATGGACGGACGGACAGACGGAGAAGATGTCGCCAATATACGTCCGCCTCCGGCAGCGTATAAAAACGAGACTTTGAAATTTCTGCTACTAGTCCTACAGGGCGAGTGGAATAAACAAGAGCCGTCACAGACGGATTATGCTCCCCGAATAAGTGTTTGTCACAAAATAAAAACTATCATACATTAAGCCCCCTTTTCCCATGACAGCCTTTTTGTACACACATTATTTATAAAATATGGTCTAGAACATCCTATTTATTACATAAGTACAAAATTTCATTAAATTCTGCCCATTAGATGAAGAGAAATTAGAGAAAAACTAATTTTTACACTAAGGCCCCTTTTTCCATGACGCAGCCTCAAATTAAAAAACGGAGAAAAAGGTCCCTAGCTATTATCCCAGGGAATTCACATGTGAAGTTTCATTGAATTTGGTCCAAGGGTTGCTGAGTTCTGGCTGTGGACGGACAGACAGTCGGCCGGCCGGACAGCATGGCGACTATAATTATGCTCCCCCGAAATTTTTTCGGGGAGCATAAAAATATTTTTACACCCCTGCCTATAGATAATCTTTTCTTTAAAAGATTAATACTTTTTGGTCTTAAATTTTTCACAAGGCATGACAATAAATGGTTCATTGATCGGTTAATAAGGCGTTTTAAAGACAGCATTTAAGTTCAGGGCTTTTCTTCCAAAAATTGGGAAGGGGCCCTGGTCAGTCATTTTGGGAAATTTTAGCGCGGTTTTGGTCAAATTGGGAAAAAATAATAAATGGGAATAAATATAGAAATGATGATATATTTTCTTAAACAACACTTTATAAACAGAATAACTGAATTATAGAAGACACGCTGCTTCTTTGTGACTTGAATTGTCAGTTGATAAATGAACATTATCTATTTTCCAAATTTTAGGAATTTTAGTTTTCAAAATTGGGAAATTTTTACTCTGAAATTGGGAAAAAAGGAGCCCTTTTCCAATTGGGAAGCCACCGAATTTCGGCCCCTATTATAGAAGGAAGAAAAGCCCTGAAGTTCGGACGGTAAGAAAGCGCTACAACTTCAAGTTTTGTGTAAAACTTTCCTTTGTTTTTGAATGGTAGTGCGCTCTGATGTAAATGAGTGACATCAATATCATAATGTGACGGATGATAGTGTTTTTTGTTCTTCTCTTTAAATTGTGTTGTATATGATGGCGGTTAATAGTGATAGTGCTGTGTAATCCAAGAAGGGAAAAAAACCTACGGACAAACCAAACCAATTCTACATCTGGAGAAACCTGGTGGTGCCTCCTGAAGTCAACAGGGGAATATATGGTGAGTATACCTAATACCGGCGTATGCGAAATACCGGTGATCGAAATATCCGAATAACCAACATGTTCACCAATGAAAACACTCACTTCCGTTCATTGTTATTTGTTTTGATACGGATCGCTGAACAATGTCCATTTTTGTCTACAAAATTACCCAAATTGGTGAAGGAAAAGGTCTGTCTATTCAAAGAATTACCATAGATAAACGATTCTCTTCATCTCCGACGATAAAATCCCCCATAAAATGATATAGAAATACTGAATTGACAACAGTGACATCTATCGGCTGCTACATGACCTTCACCCTTTTTCACGTGAAATGATGTCACGTGATTGCCTTTAATTATTTGGATTGAAAAAATCTATCCAAAACCAAATCATCGGTAATTCAGTGATTACATTTACATATGAAGGTCTCCGCCTCGTGAGTAAAGAACCCTGTAAAAGATTTGACAAGCTCTTTTTTGCATTGAAAATAATTATTTTTTGTCAAAGAGATATTAAATCAGTATTTTACGCAAAATTGTACAGCCAGTATGGGTAAAGAAAAGATTTCACGGTTACTTCCCTAAGATCAACGGTATTACATATTCCCAGCATATATCAACAACAACAACGTATCAGAGAGCAAATTTTGCCAGAGAAAACTCGGCTACTGATTAGCACTAGCTCATTAAAAAAAATAAACCGACACAGAATATTGCCAACATTGTTGGTAAGATTAAGATTAAAAGTAGAAAGGAATATCAATACAATATATTACTGGAAATTTGCAAATGCCTCATCAATGGGCACCATAATCCGAGTCTTCTCTGATGTAAATACGCTCTTTGATATTTTGATTTTTCGCTATTTACATCAGAGAGCGTTGCTCTTTGAAAACAGCGGAAAGTTCGGTAACGTTACAAGTAACTTGAAGCTTTGTTTTCGTGTATCATATCGAATCACTCGGTAAAACACTGTAGGGTATAGATCAATAAATCATTTTTTGTCGTACCTGACCAAAAAATTCATTTCAAATCGGCCTGCTGGATGAGTATAACCTTTGGTTTTGAATGGAAGGTCAAGGTAAACAAAGGCTGCTCAGGTGAGGGTTGTTGCAAAACATTGCCTATTAATCTTTTAAATAGAAATACTTTTTGGTCGTAATTTTTTCAGCAGCCATAACAATAAATGGTTCATTTATCGATATCATCATGGGTTTTAACGATAGTGTTTAAGATCGGACGGTGAACGATGCCAGGGATCAAATTTCAACTTTTTTGCCACTTGCTAATTTTAGCGAGTCCTTATTTTTACAACTTGCTAAAATGGAAAGTCTACTTGCTAAATGCAATTTTGCGAGAAAATCTTGTGATTTTGCTTAAAATGCGCAGAAACATAAAATTTGACTATTCATGTATTCCATGTCAATATTAGTTTAATCCTCGCTAAATCACCTGTTTTTGATGTTGTTAATAAAAATTGCTTTGCATTGACCTAGTTTTATTCTGTCATTTAGTTGTCCGATCTTGATCTTGATCGCCAATTTTTCTGTCTAATGACCAAGTTACGAGTCAAAGTTGCATAGCAATTCATTCTATGATCGTAAAACTTAACTCAGAAATAGTTGTCAATGACTGACACTCGCTAATTCTTGCATTATTTGGCGAAAATCAGTGTTTACTTGCAGTCACGTTTTCCTACTTTCATGTCTATTACCTCAGTCTTAGTAGGCCGTAAAGCGTCTGCTTGAGTAGGTTTATTTACGTCACGTGATATCAAGGTCAGTTTGCAGTTTTAAAATTTTTCACTATCGATCTTGTGAGGGCTTGACAGAATCTACGTCATTTTTGAGCATAGCCAATCATAATTGTGTGACTTTATTCAAGCGGTGAATTTTGTCCATATTTGGTTATGTTTACTACAATTTGTTTACAAAAAGCCCGCGTGTCAGGCAAGCGCGTGAAAAAAGAATGACGCAATAAACCATGCTCGATTTTGATTGGCCGTATCCCTCTTTCACAAGAGTCAACATGATGTAACTTCTCGTAAATAGCGAGAGTCTCGAATCCAAAAAATGCGATTTTTATTAGGTCAACCTAGAATCTAGTGGTATGAAATGGAGACAAAAACAAAACCCCTTCGAAATGATGAGAACACCATCTTGACGCTCAAGTGCTTTTAACATGTATGCTATGAATATTCTGTTAAAGTGTAATTTTGTCTCATTTAGTATACCCGCTCCCAGAAGTGGACCCATATTTGAGGATTTTATGAATTGCTTCGCAGGTAGGCATACTCCAGCTTCAAACGACGGCGGCGAGCCTTGGCTTTCATTCACAATTCAAACCCTATTTCTAGAACAAAAAATAAATTGGCTTTTGGGGACAGGCTAACTTAAAACTTCCCTTATTTGTTTTTGAATTTTCTTTTTTCGTTTTAGATCTTTTATACTTTCATTTTCACCCAACATAGGTCAGCCAGAAAATCAGACTCGCAGGAAAAAGCAAGTGCTGATTTTCTCAACTCGCATTCCGAGAAATTCACTCGCATTTTGCGAGTTAGCGAGTGCGAAATTTGATCCCTGGATGCGCAACAATTTGTTGCGAACTTCTTGATTTTTTCAAAGAGCAACTCTCTCTGATGTAAATAGCGAAAAATCAAAGAGCGTATTTACATCAGAGAAGACTCGGATTATGGGCACCATAGACTTTTTGAATATTTACTAAAATGAACGTCAGAACGATGCCGCGAAAACACATGATTTTTATAACTAAGAGACCTTATATTCGAACAATTGTATAAACAGTGATGGATTCGCGATTTACCGAGTTTCTTCAATCTCTGCATCTCTCTCTTTGTCTAAAAGCTTCAGCGATCTTTCTATAAATGACTGCGAAGATATTCGTAAAGTCATTTTTGTTTCCAATCCAAGAACGACAACTCTGGCAATACTGTTGTTGTTGTTGTTTTCTGCCAAGGTGTCACACCAGTCTAATTTCAAGTCATATCGGAATTGCAATAAAAATTAAGAAATGGGCTGTGTATGATAACGTTACCACTATCGAATGTAATCTTTTAAATTAAATACAGAAAATTCTGAACTAACACCATCGAATTCTAATTCAACAATGACAAAGAAGTCATATTGATTGAAAAAGGAAAACTTTCAAACCCTTTCTCAGCCCATTCCAATAGGCTACATTGACTCGTTTTGGGGTCCCAAAAAGATAGCCTAAAGGTTTTGAAAATAATAATGCAAAATGAAGAAATTGCTTGTGACAAGCAATTTCTTCATTTTCCACAATGCTTTCTTACCCAATATGAAACAATGCTTTCTTACCCAATATGAAAATATTTTTAATTTCAACAACTTTGAAATTGTCGTCTGAAACATCATTCAAATTGGATCAGTAAAAAATGGCTTCCTAGTAATGGGTTAAAGTAGACACGACAAGTAGGCTAGTCATATTGGCCATGTTCAACGGATATTGATCAATCTGGTCCGGACTTTGCGAGACAGGGCTGTTTTGATATAGAAAATAATTGAGCTTAAGGAAATATGCCTGTTTAAAGAGAAAAGAAGAAAAAATCTTGGAGCGCTACATTTTCCCCATTTCCATTTATATTAGCCTGTGCTAAAAACAACACAATGCCTATATTTCTGAATAATCCATCTAGAAGTTGGCGTCTGGAAAAAGGTTCAGATCTAATGTAAACTATATATAGAGACCAATTCATTTCTAAGAAATATCTTGTAACATTTCAGATCTGTGATCATAAACTCCTTGAATATAAAATATGTAGGCCTACTTTTCTTTGTACAGGCCTACTAAACAGAGAAAATAAAACAGAATTAAGACTCGGCCACGAAATACATGCATATTCATTTAAATACCAGAGCAGATCCAAAAATGTCACCAATGTGCAGCATATTTTGGACGTGCTGCGGACGCTAAAGTGTTGTTGGTGACACCTTTTCTGCGTATAGTCTAGTTAAAATACAGCACGTGGGCTACTAAACAAGAGGATTATGTCAAGGAGGGTCGATATGATCCCTCGACATAAAATGACTGCTTTTCAACAAAAGCTTCATAACTGCAGCTTGAAACAAGCTGCAGTTACGAGATTTTTGCTGAAAAGCAACGTTATAGGCTACTCGCAGGTCTTGTATAAAATAACCTGACATGGTATAATATACCCAACCCTAACTCGTAACAATGAACGAATAATGCTGTTCGCGTGACTCGAGTTCGGATCATTTTGAGTTTAATATTTCAGTATTACCGATCAAATGTCGATTCTATACTGTAACCCAGTCTCCTGATTTAACCCGTGATTTACTCATTCTTTGTGGAGTCACGAGTCATAACAAAATGAAAAAGGAGCAAACCAATGAAGTATTTTTGATTTATGGTACTAACATGACATAAATATACAGTGGCCTCCATACCTTCGACATCTTACAAAATCGCTTTCAATATTTCATCGGTTGCATTGTTACAAACTCCGTAATCAAAGCTGTGGAATTTAACCACATTTTCGAACGTAACAACCGATGGGGTCTGTCTCATACATTGTTCTCGTTTCATTGAGAAATCCTTTGAATTTTCATTTCGGCCTTCAAAACGACGATTCGATTGCGCGCAGTTGAACTGCAGTGCTAATGAATAAACAGGTTTTCATTTTGAGTTGTCTCCCTTGGACTTTCGCAGAGAGCATGCGTTTTGTTCTATCAATAAAAGAATATTGTATTGTTAATGTGTTTGTATGTCGATGTTGTCACGTTGTTGTTTTCCGTCAGATAAAAGTCGCAAGTTCTGTGTAAAAGTATGCGAAGGTGTTTCAACTTCATTTCGAATTAGCACTGTTTTAAATGGCTCAAACACTTACAAATTGCATTGGTGACGACAAAATTATGGAGGAATATGCATGGAAAACTCACCGCTAAAATACCTGTTATCCACAGAATGGATGTGGATCATTGAGTTTGAAACAGTCAACTCTTTATAAATTGAAAACTCGCAGTAAAAGCTCCCTATGTTCGGTGATTAGGCCTACTTTCAATACCGGCATGCGTGTTTTGTGAAGCACTAATGCCTCTGTAATTGCATTGTCTTCAAAATGACGACCTTGATTTTTAACCATGACCCTCAATTCGCAGATTATTTCTTGACACGATAAAAAAATATGTAAACTATTTAACAATCATCTATGGTAAAAAAGTCATGGCCAACGTAAAAGTTTCTTGCGGACAAATAAATGAACAAAGACTACATGTTCCGGTCTATACGTGCGGGACATAAACATAGCCGACATCATCGACTACCATCAATAGTCTACCTACCAATTCTGAAAAAGTGGCTAGAAAACATTTTCGTAGGCATTTTTTGAACATGGAGTTTTGATGTATTATTTGCAAAGTATAAGGCTTGCCTGATTTGCTTAGACCGGTAGTCGCCTCCAGTCGGCCGTATTAAGGTCACAAAACAAGGTCAAAGGTCATTGGGTGCAAAATTCACATAAGCCCCCTTTAAATGCGTATTACTCTGTCAATTATATGTCTAAATGCACGGAAACGGTTTTAAATGAAAGCCCAATAAATTGTCTTGCATATAAAATACAGTTAATGATACTTTTCTGATTTGCACATTCATTAATATTTGGCAAAATGTAAAAAAATGGCAAAAAATGTGCAAAATTTGAACGCAGTGTAAATGGAAACCATGCTGCATGTGAAAATTTATTGCGATTTCAATTACACAAACACGTTCAAAATTGTCTATAAACCCTTAGCAAACATTTAAAATCAAGTTTGATGGTAAAAAGTCACCATTTCTATATGCAGGTACAGCTCGAAGTCAGCTGGAGTCAAGATTTGTAACGATAATTGCTTTTACACAGTATACACGGCATATAAACAGTATTGATGGAACTTAAATGATACCATTTCTTTTGTCTGGATATTAACTCTAAATAGATCATATTAGTATATACCTGCAAAAATAACATTTAAAACAATGACTTTCACGGTGTAAATGTTAAAAAAAGTGAGTAAGAGTTACCCCACCCACTCAAATAACCTAGGAATTTGGTACAATTTACTTTGGCGACCAAAACATTACAAGTAATGTAATGAATAAACATTTAACAATCTAGAACAATATGTCTTTTTATAAAAAAGAAAAAAACCCACTTGTTCGGAAATGGTTGACATTGTTTCACGAAGAATACATAGGCCTAGGCCTACTACGCCTCCCCACCTATAAATTCTGATGGGTTACTGTATACTAAAAAGCCTCAGATTGGAAAGACTGGATGCATAACTACAATCCATTAGACAAAGAAAAGTTTATTCAATAAATAAAAAAGATGATTGGCATAGAAACTTGTTACGTTTAGGCCCGTAGGAACAGGGGGCTTGGAGACTTTGCCCCCCCCTCCCCCCCAAAAAATGGCCAAAAATGCCGATTTTTCCTTAGTTTACGCGAAATGTTAGAGAAAATCAAATTTAGCCCCCCCCCCCCCCCCCACCAAAAAAAAAAAAAAAAAAAAAAAAAAAAAAATATTCAGAAACAAGGGCTTCAGCCGTCCCAATATAAAATTGCTTCCTACGGGCCTGACATGTACATGTATGCAGAAGTAGCAAAAATGGCATTTTCTTTTTATTGAAAATCGACTTTTGGTCAAATCAAAAGATATTTTTTGTTTTCATAAGAACTGAAAAAGTAAGTCAATTTCATCGATGCGATATGCCATTAACTTGTACCTTCATATTTTTTGCTTAACTTCAGAGCGTGTTTATAGATTTAAAGAACAGAGTGGGATCAAACACCAAAATTCCAAAATATGCAAGAGAGATCTTCAATATTTTAGGCATGTTTCAGCTAAAAGCAGTAGAAAAATGATATATTTTATGAAATTAATACTGTTAATGATGCATTAAAGGGCGACGGCAACAGATGGTCTAATTGCAAAAAATGAAATTTTTTGAAAAAATATGCAAAACTTTTGTGTTGACCACCTCGGGATGGTTAATAATATGCGATTCAGACAGAGAATGAGCCGAAATTACAAGACAGATAGCTGAATTTAGGGAGAATCCAAGCCTAAATTCAACCCCATCACTGATGGGGTTAGAATTATTTTCAAATTGTTGCGCATGCGCATACAGCGCGGACCATGATTCAAACGAGATTCATACTTAAATTTCAATATGACGTCATCATGTATGTTGTGACGTCATTTAAGAAAGTCGCATGTCCTACTGTTTTGACCTACTTTCGACATCGCTTCATGAATTTGGTATCAAATTGCGAAAAAATGAGTCGTTGCTTCAATAGTTTCTCGTAATCATTTAATCAGGTCATATAAAGCTTAAAAGGTGTACATTTCGTTTGTATTTGACAATTTTTGGGTCCAAATCTGGGAAATAGTAGCTTTAAAGCAACATCCAGTATTCAAGTCTTTCTAGCATTGTGCTATCTTGAAACAGTAGAACCGGGCACAGGGGAGAAAAATATAGAAACTGGTGGATTTTTCTCAGTAAGTGTTTTTTAACAAAATTAATTTTGATTGCTTGGTCAAAATTTAGATTCAAAACAGCTTTAAAGAAGGTGGGCCCAGGACAATTCTTGTACTAGAAAGTCCCACAATTCAATGACCTAGATTGATAAGATTCGATTGGCTAGAACCTTTGTTCAATCATCCTTCCATAGGCCTACACATTTCACAAGTGAAAAAAACTTTTAAGGGCAAGCCAGACAATCGTTTTTTTATGACCCAGGCACATCCGATAGCTGTTTCCACTATGAACCATTCTTTTAAAAGCAATATAGTCTGTTTCTACGGACAACTGACAGAAAGTACGTCCACAAGAACCATTGGAATTATTTCCAAAATGTGTTGAAGAGCAATTTTCTGCAGTTTACGACGAGTCCTCTTCTTTTTGCTACCACCAAACACTGGCTAACTAGATGGGAAAATAGTATTGTATGGAGTTCGAAGAAGTCTAAGTGGAAAAACAAAAACGTTACAAATATCTGGGTCTGTCTGTGCGAGGCTCAAAACGTTTTGATCCCCCATTAACACACAATGGCAGAATCACGGTACAGATTGGAGACTAGGCTCCCAAACTAGCACCTTCACGGTGTTCTGTGTTATCAGTCCCACATCTCAGTCAGTATCAGTCTATGTACATGTAGAACTTAGTGTGTAGCCTGGGTCTAGTCATCGGTATACAATGTGAAGAATATGATTCAAAGACATTGATATATGTAAAATTGTGGTACCTGTGAACAGGAATAGAGAAACAGCAAGACATTGTTATACTAGAATCCAGGCTAAGTTGCATGGTGCACTGTGAGCATTATCTCGAGAGAATACCCAGAGTTAACTTTAAAGATTTTTGAGATCACGAAACAAAACTGCCATGCGATTCTCGACTTTTATCGTACTCCAACCCTTTCAAAAAAAGAGGTCTCACTGAAAGCGCTGTCAAATCTGGCAGATGATTAAGGTATTCCACCCGTTATTAGATACCAAACACTTTGTGTGTTTTTTCCTCCATCTTCAGCATGTCCCGTTATGTACAGTACAAGTCAATACCTTGTCAATTACCGTTGCCACTGATGACGCCGAAGATGCATGATAATTATATTTCGCATCTGTTGACGTATGAAATATATCATAATAGTTATGGGACGTAAATAATTATCTAAGAATAACTGATATGATCAAGCCTTCATCTTTTTGACCTTCTGAAACAATACCTGTTGTTGAGTCTAGCAGTTAATGGAATAGAAGAGCACGCCCACTTCTTAAGTTCTTTCCCATGGGTGCATTCTCAGAAATATTTGTAATAACGTCTCTGATCCTACGAAAATACGTCCAGGTCTTTGTGACCTTAAACTTCACAAATGGATGTGTATGCTGAGAATCTCTTGCATCGACGAATGTTAAGATTTCCAAGCAAATGGACTTCGAGTTGTGGTAATAATAAAGGATTAAGGTATAATTTTTATATGAAAGAACTCAATTTCTGCACAATTGAAATACAAAAGCCATTTTATTTTACTTTTATTTTTTTCGGCATTCACAAATACTGACCAATCAAGTAAACAACAACAACACGATCCTGTTCGATTTTCTGAATTAAATCGCATGATCTGAGTTATGATGCAAAACAATGTCTGAGGTTTTTAACATACGGATTCACTTTTTTCGTATGTTTTATGATAAGGCACAACAATACTCGTATACAAATGAAAGATACACATTTGATTACAACGAAAATTATAATTGAATGAAGAGTTTTTAGTTATGTCGTAAGTTAGTCAATGCCCAGAGGCTTGTCTGGTATATTGTCGTCAGCATACTAAAAAGCAACCCCAGGTTCATAGATTTTCCTTATTTATGTACAAAGAGTTCCTTTGTGCCAACTCCATAACCCATTAGTTGTTACTTAAAATGGTAAGGATTGTGCAGGATGGATTAGCTGGCGATCGTTGTGTCTTTATATTTTAATATTAACCAGTAACATAATGTAACGTTTTATTAAAGATCGAGTGATTTGCATAATTAGAGACACATACAGAATCATATTTAGTTTAATTTCTAAAACAATTTAAAGAGTATTGGTAACAAAATCAGATAGACCCAAAGACTGAATCTCCTGTTGTCTCTAATGGAAGCATGTATAAGTATATCATGTATATATACCTTCATGGGCACTTAAGATCTTCATATCGCATACCATAATCGCATATCAGAACTGCAGTCAGACTTATGATTGTGATAAAAAAAATCCATAGAATGGAATGATCCGTTCCTAATTACATTTTATGTACATGTTCGAATGTTCTCGTACTTGGCTACCAGATGTAATCACCCAAATTGCAATAATGGAATTAAACGCCCGGGTTACAAAGTGAAACTAGATCTACACCATTAATGAACAAAACATGTTGAAACATAAATACTTACCTTCAATGTCGTATGATCGTATGCCTCACGATAAATGACCTGGTAGAGCATCCCAGTCTGTTGGCTAGGGCTGCTTTGCCAGGTCTATTATCGCGAGCTATAAGATAGTGAAATGACTACTTTCAGCTGCTGATTATGCTTAATTTCTGTTTTATTTTGTGTCTTTATTTATTTATTTGCACTTCTAATGACTATGTATTCGTCAAAAGAGGCAAATATTTGACTAAGTGATGTTGATATAAGCTATATATAGTTCTAATGTTGTTTTATTAGAGCAATGTTTTTGCTCCTAAAATTCTTATCGTATTTTAGGAAAATGCATCGAAAGCTATAACAATTCATGAAAATATTATCTTTAAACAAGAATTTCCAATAAAACATCGTAAAAATATCGTAGAATATCATTTATGTGAAGTTCGTATTGCTACACCAATGTTTGTGTTTTTTGTATTTTTTTGGAAAATTTACCCCACCCACTTTTAGCTATGGCTACAGGGGTACGCCAAAGACTAATTCTGTAAGCAAATATATTTCAGTAAACAACAGGTGTCTAGGCAATTTTTAAGTATAATGTCATTCATCCAAACATACCGTTTGTATTTTTTTATGATTTTTTTACTTTTCGAAAAAACTTATTTTTGTGATTTTTTGGCCATTTTTTGTTATATTTATCAAAAATTACAAAAACACAAATTCGTAAAGTTGCATATTGATGTTTTAAGTGACAGTACAAATCGTTAGCTTTATTTAAGTACCAAAATAATTGTTTTAGCTTAATAAATGTGTAAGTTATGAGGTATTTTAGGGGGCATGTCTGAAAAATGTACCGAATGACCTTTGACCTAGTTTATTTCAACCAATATCGCCTGCTAGAGGCGACTACCGGGCAAGCCGTACGTACCATGCATTGAAGATATCATTGGGCATGGTAGTCGCCCATGTTCAGAGAATGCCTACGAAAGTCACATTTTTTGACTTTGTAGGCAGACTACAAGTAAACACATAGATCTATAGACCGTTTCACGCTATGTTTTAACGGTGCCATTTTCCACCGGAAGCATTTTAGCGCATGCGCGCTTAGACTGGTAATCGCTCCTGATATTACTTCGTGTAGGCTACTAGTAAACATGGGCAAGTAACAGGGTTGATAGCCAGGATAAGCTCGTACGTGCGTTACTTTTAAATGCTTTGGGATAGAAATGGTACGGTAAAACACAGATCTAGCGTGAAATGGTCTCATTCAAAAGTAATGATTTGGGTACTAGTAACAATGATCTATTTTTGCGGTAGGTCACATCTTAAATGTAAACCGAGAAATGGTCAACAATTTCAAGGATGTCATTCTCACAAGAATCTCTTAATATGAAAATGATACTTAACATCATTAAAATTAAATTACATCTGGGCATGCAATTTGGTTATTATAAAAATTCCACGCGGTGGAAAATTTCATGATCCGATCCGTATGGCTTTAATTATTTCTCGAAATTCAACATCTTTTCTGTATCCAGGCAACTGATTTTGAACAATGACTCCTGCCATTCAATACTTGTAAATTTCACCCCAAATTAGATGTCACCCGCCTTTTTTAGGGCTTTTGACGCTTTCCTGAACAATGTCTAGGTTTAAAGATTTTGAAAACATGGACGGAACAAGAAGAAAATGCTGATGATCAGCATTTTCTTCTTGTTCGGCATGTTTTCCATCCCACGAAACGGATTTGCTTTTGTTTTTTTTTTAACTGCGAGTAATAACGTCATTTAGGTTTATCGTCTGCAATGTCTTTCAATTTCGTCAAATCTAAAGCGCTGTCGTCTGGGAAAAGATTAAACAAACGACCTCTGACCGAAAGCTTTACTTAGTGAAATGAGATCGACCGCTTTAATACGACTTCTATTTATGACCGTACTTGAATGTGCAGGCTGCATCGTCTTTATTTGCTTAAACACCCTTGTCCGGATTACAAGAAAGCAGACTACCACTTCTTGTATTCAAAACCCAGCTTCTCTGATAATGAAAGCAAAGCTAGGGTAGAAAAGTAGACAAAATTGTCCTATCAAGAAATATAATTATTTTCTGCTACCGGTATTTTCTCTACTAGGAAAATGACCAAGTAGAGAAATAATTTGTATTGCTTTGAAATTACTTACGTTTTAAAACCCTCTATTATTAGATAATTAGTCAAGAATCAGTTTGACTGGTTAGGCCTAGTCTGGTTCCCTGTCGTAGTATATATTTTAGTACGTCAGGCACTCAGTAACAATGGCGGCGCCAACTGGGGGTGGTTTCACTGCAAAGATAAAGAGCAAAGTCTGTTAATTTTGAGAGCAGGGATTCCCATTTATGAAATAGATCGTTTTCGGTATAACTAGTAGTAACAGTTGTAAACGACCATCACGCTATTCCGATAGTTATGCTTGAAAGTACATACATGTATTATTTTTTCCCTTTTTTATCACATAAAGGCTCTATTATTCTTTGCCATATTTCTTTTTCGTTGTAAATGGCCAAAGACATTATTGTATGTCGATTTGCTTTGAATAAATGAAATGAAATTCTTCTGGTGTAAAGAGTAAAACTGCACAAATTTATCGTTTTAAATCGAAAAATCTGGTGCAGCATCGGAGTGTGACCTTTACACTAATCCATGACCCTAAACATGGTTTATATGGTGACGGTATTGTGGTCACAGCATCAACCCTTTCACATACAACACACACGTACACTGGTCAAATGTAAAGATGTTATCACCGACAAAATACTTTATACTATTATACTTTATAATACAGTATTTTATAAAAGTACTTGTCATGAAAACCAAAACTATTTGTTTTGGAATAGCCTAAACCATCGAGAGAATTTTTAAGAGGAAATGCTGATAAACGGTATTTGCCTCGTTTTTTCTTTCTGAAAAAGTTTCAGGGGTACGGCAAAAAATTAAAATTTCGCTAGGTGAGGGTAACAATGGGTTTTATGGTGTTGGTATTAAGCTGGTATACAATGGAGCACGGAGTGCGGGGTCAACGGGGCAAATGCTGCATAGTGATGAGTAGGCCTCCATAGTGAAAGATGTACATGTATCGACACTTTCATTTTTACTTGATCCGTATTGGCAAGCAACCTTGTCCTATATACAAAAGAAGAGTTTGAAACATTGTAAATGAGCTTGGGTCTTTAAGGGGGAATGCTCCAGTTTTTCGGAACACTCGGCCATTACTGTAGTAAATCAAATGTTTCGTACCAATATGTTTCGCTACCATTTTTTCAATAATATAACACATCATTACAATTTACCATTTTCGACGGTAAAAGTAGGCCTACGTGTATTTATTATTCGAAACTGATTTCCTCAAGATGGAAATCTATTATTTAGAGCAAAACAGTCGTAAGTTTGTATGCAGTTACCACTGTTTTGCGTCATTTTATTCATCTGTAGCTGATAAAAATTGCTGTAACTCAATAATAAGTGCGCTGACCTATACATTTTCTTTTTGAATTATTACCAGGACATGTTGCTTAATACAACGAGGGAGTTTTATCAAATTCTATTATGTAGAACTTAAAATATTTCCAAAAATATGCAAATTTTGACATAAAATACTCCAGTTTCGTTGATCTAACCGAACACGTGAGCATGCTGTTTTATACATTTACGCATTTATAATAGCACATATTTTTGGTTTTATGTTCTTATCAAATGTAAGACGTTACTTTAAATCCGTTTTCGGGACTAAACAATGAATATACAGCATTTTATTAGCATTTCAGTGACCTTGGACAGGTGCAAGAAATTGTGCATTTTTTCGCTGTAGGGGTATGTGATACGAATGCCCATAAAATTCAAACAAGATCGCTGACCATCCATTTTTATTTTATTTTTCAATTGGTAATAACATTTCATTTCAACATACAAAACAAGGGCGGATCCAGGATTTTTTGCCAGGGGGGGGGGGGTCCAAGCCCATGATTTTTTTCCAGGGGGGGTCCAAGCCAAAATTATGCCTTAAAATGTAGTAAATATGCAACGTAACACAAAATTTATATAGTCAAAATTAAATTTTCGGCCAATGCCAGGGGTGGGGGTGTCCGGACCCCCCCGACCCCCCCTCTAGATCCGCCCATGCAAAATATAAATAAATTCTATTATTGTGGAAAAATTTAGGAAACTGGAGCATTCCCCCTTAAAGACGACCATGCCAGGCTTGTGCCCCGTCCCCGAAGTTGTCAAAAAATGCCGAATTTTCCTTATTTTACACCGAAAATATAGGGAAAATCCAATTTTGCCTATACAATATTCAAGCATTGGTCCGGACAGGGACTTTAGCACTCCCACATAAAATTGCTTCCTCGATCCGGGTCGGCATGGACCCATTTTGACCTATATAAATTACTGATCAGTCTGATCAAGGTCGAAACTCTCTTGAAACAGCTCCTTTACAAATGTAAATTGTCAATCCAAGAGCGATTCATGAAATTGAAATATTTCCAACAATAATATTTCCCAAAAAGTATCTTTTTATATGTACTTTAATCATTTTTATTTGTATATAAAGGGTAAAACTACTAATGGTTGAAAAAAGTCACCAAAATGAGAGATTTTATATATTTTGAGTCGGTGAGGTAAATGACTTTTATTGTTCCAGTCGAATAATTTCATATCATTTATTATATCGACAGAAATCAATTAGTCAGAAAACAATCTCATGTTTAATTTGTTTGTACTAAAATGTGTGGTTTTTGAGAAACGATATTCGGTTACATTGGCTTTACATGGCATCAAACACGGGTATACCAAAGTGAAACTGGTGAGTAATCGTTACTTTAACCTGTATATTTAAGTCAAATTTCAGTTTTTATCATTCAGGAAAATATTACTCATACAAGAAGGAAACTGCTCAATACGAGCTTGTTTTCATTATGACAACCAGAAATATTGGCAAATCAAGACAAAACACGGACACAATGTTGGAGATATCAGATCACTTTGACTTTCAGTAGTTTAAAAAGTTACATGCCCTTGTTTTAATATCGGAGATGCATTTAAGGTACATTCATAGTTAGGCTATATGATATTTTTCATCGTACCAGGCCGCCATGAAGTTTCTTCAATGTATCGGCTATAATTGTCTATATTTTTAAGTTTGAAGACGGAACCCACATTGAATCTTTATGTAGCCATACTTTAAATGTCTGAAGTTACTTAACCCTTTCCCAAACAGCAAAATTTTAGGGTGATCCACTTCAAAAACTGCCACAAATGACAAAATGGATATTATCAAAGATAGGATTTGTGTAAGATATGGCATAGAAAATATTGAGACAAAAGGAGAAACTGCTGGTTATCAGCAGTTTCTTCTTTTGTTTCAATGTTTTCCCAAGTAATTTCTATCAGGGGCGTCAAAAGCAGGTCTTGTTTGGGAAAGGGTTAAGATGCAATATGCTCTGGTTGCATATATATAAAGTATTAATTATAACTTTTCTCATTTTCTATGGACAGCTGAAATTAAGACAAAAATGTTATAAAACCACCCATATCTAAACGAATTAAAGGATTGCCAATGATCGTCATTATTTGGGGGCTAATATCACGGGGTGTTTAGGACACAAAATCACTTTCATTTATTACAAGCCACTAATCATGGGACGAGATCTTATAAGCCTATCCTGTAATTGGACAGCTCGTTTAAAGCAATCTGTGTTTTAGAGGGACTAATTTGAACCAAACCATGCGTGAATTAATGGTTTTGTGGGTCGCTGAACCCACAATGGTATGTTGTCCGCATCAGAGATGACTGGACTTAGTAGCCTTTAGGCCATCAACTATACTTAGTACATTAAAAAACGCAGAGTTTTCAAAGCCTTATATCAAGATGTAAAAGATGTTATAATAAATAAAAGTATTTGTCATAAATCTCCCACAAGTTTTTTAACGTGAATAGAAAAGATTAGAGCCAGTAATTCCGAAACGTTTGACAGGGTCATAGCCAATGCGTTAAACACGTTGACGATGCTTAAATTTGATGCACGTGAAACTCGAGTTAAATTTCAACATGTTTGTAAAGTTTGTCTATAGGGACACTATAAAAACAACCTTTATCGAAAGATTCTCAATTCTATCAGTATGCCTCGTCTTCTTGAAAATGTGAGGAACACAGATTTTGGAACGCATTTGCTTCTTTTTTTTCAAACTCGGACATTTCACGGCACGTGGGATTCTGTTACTCATTTATATCACGACTAGTGACACGATGGCTTGGCCACATACTGCGGTTACACACTATTGGCCTGATTTGTGCCCCGTAGAACATGTTTGGAATGGCCAGAAGAGACGTGTGTTTTCACGTACCCCACCACCCAAAACGTTGCAACAACTTCGTATTCCTGTTATTCAAGAGCGGAACAAAATGCCACAAGATGGTGTATTGCGAAAAAAGTCCTTTCTATGCGACGACGATGTCAGGCGTTAATTCAAGCTTTAGGTGGGCACACTCGTTATTAATTGATTTGACTCATCTCAATCAAAAATAATCAAATTTTATTCCGATGTGTATTTAGAACATTTTCTAACCTTTGAGTTTATGGAATTAGATGAAACAACAAAAATAAACCCGCATGACGAAGCATTTGCTTGTCTTTTCCATCCTATAAGCGAACGAAGTATCTCTGCGGAATTAAATGTTCTCAGTATAACATATTGTACAAAATGTATATACCTCACTATGAATGACCTGACAGAGCAGCCAATGCTAATCGAATGGGATGCTCTGCCAGTTCAATTATCGTGAGCTATACAAGGATGAAAATTAATCAAGTATTAAGTTCATGAAAAGACAGTTACTTTTATTTGTGTAGGCTATGCTGTTTTTACGCAAGAAACATGAAACTAGTTAAAATGAAAACTAGCTGTTTCGAAAACCAAGATTGATTATTCTAATGCGCTTTTAAAATGCTATCAGTTATTTTGAAATTGTTAATGATAAGCCAAATATTGCTTTTAAAATTGAGACGGAAACGACAAATTCCATTTACATGTGAACTGTGGTTTACTACGACTTTGGCTTGAAAGTTTCAGAAATTTCATAGAAAAATATGCTCTTTTAGATAAAAAATAAAAGTAAAATTAGGGACAACATTTCTATGGGATGTCTTTTTAATGTTTTCCCCAAGAGAGCTTCAAAATTCCACCACATTGAATTTTGTGGTGCACATAATTTCGATGGATCGAATGAAATTAGTAAAATTGATTTTGTGGGCAATTTTGTTTCAGTCAGTGCAAAATTTCCTTCAACAGATGGGATCATAATAAAACATAATTACTGCAATTTACAATCATTTGTATTTTATACCATGTGAAACTAAACGGCTTGCTTCTTCTGAAATATCTTTACGCGTGAACAAAGTTATTTGAAATATTCATGTACAAGATTTTTGCAATTGCATCTGCTATCAGCTTCATCGCCACATCAACATGTTGTGGAAAACCATCCTCTAACCCATCAACCCATTAAAGCTACTATTTCCCAGATTTGGACCCAAAAATTGTCAAATACAAACGAAATGTACACTTTTTAAGCTTTATATGACCTGATTAAATGATTACGAGAAACTATTGAAGCAACGACTCATTTTTTCGCAATTTGATACCAAATTCATGAAGCGATGTCGAAAGTAGGTCAAAACAGTAGGACATGCGACTTTCTTAAATGACGTCACAACATACATGATGACGTCATATTGAAATTTAAGTATGGATCTCGTTTGAATCATGGTCCGCGCTGTATGCGCATGCGCAACAATTTAAAAATAATTCTAACCCCATCAGTGATGGGGTTGAATTTAGGCTTGGATTCTCCCTAAATTCAGCTATCTGTCTTGTAATTTCGGCTCATTCTCTGTCTGAATCGCATATTATTAACCATCCCGAGGTGGTCAACACAAAAGTTTTGCATATTTTTTCAAAAAAATCCATTTTTTGCAATTAGACCATCTGTTACCGTCGCCCTTTAAAAGACGGCAAAGTTTTAGACTGGTTCAAAGCAAAACAGACGACTATTTCAAGTTACTGAAACTTTCCTTTTGGGTTTTCTTTTATATAACACATTCTGGGATATTAGAAATTGCTTGTCACAAAAATTTTAAGGAATGCGAAATCCAAACCTATAGATGGGCTAACGGGAGCTAGTAGGCTAATGAACTATGGGGCAGAATCAACGCCAAAATTCTGTACATGTAATTTTGAAACATGTTCAATTGTCAATTGGTAACTTTGTAAATGTCACATTTCAACGTGTCAGATCTTAACCTGACAAATGTAGAATCAACATATGTCTATGTAACTTTTATACATTGCAGTTGTGAAATGAAATGTTTTACTTATAAAATGTACATCTCACCATGTATCTTCGAATATAATAGCACATTACAATGCGACAAGTGTACAATCGACAAATGTCCAGTTAACATCTGTTGCGTTACCAGTCTAGATCTCAACTCTATTTAGGTGTAAAGTCTACGTAACAGATTACAATTCACAATTGAACATTTTACATTTCAAGCCAAAAAAGTGGAATAGGTAATTAAGCTATTTATAGAAAAAGAGGCGGGGTTACGAAGTCTAGACAACGGAGCCGAACACACACGAATACTTACTCGTGTAGATCTACACGTTTCAGTGATAAAGAAATCGTCGCTTTTCAACAAAAACTTCATATCTGCAGCTTAAAATAAGGTGCAGTTACGCGGTTTTTTTGTTTGTTGAAAAGCAGCGAAATTCTGTTTCATTGCTTATTCATGACGTCGCGCGATATCTACGGGAATATTTATTGAATGACTTTGTATCTATAAACGCTTAATCCTTTACCAAACAAGAACACATTTCTACACAGGTCTAGATCAGTAGGAGAGAGGACCAGAAAATTTTGAAGGAAAATAGAAAATACAGATAATTCTTTTCCTACAATATTTTCTGTGTTCTTGGGTAATGTACACAAATTTGACATTCATGTACATACATGTTGCCGTCTGAAGCTTTCAATTATGACTGGCATGGAATTGTGTTCTTTGGGAAAGGTTTAAAAAACTTGTGTGATTCATTACGCTAAAATTAAGGGCCATTTATAAGCTGTGAAAAGTTTCAGTCCTAGTCTGTCTCCGAGGGCTGGCTGCTCATGCTTACTAGGACTGAAATCTTTTAGGCCTACTCTTAATCTAGAACCATGGGCGGATCTAGAGGGGGTCGGTGGGTCCGGACCAGCCCCCCCCCCTCCCCCATTCACCCTGGCAATGGCCGACAATTAAATTTGGACTTTATAAATTTAGTGTTACGTTACGTACATTTTAAGACATAATTTGAGCTTGAACCCTGCCCCCCTCCCCCTGGAAAAAATATTGGGCTTGGACCCCCCCCCCTCCCCCCCGGAAAAATCCTGGATCCGCCCTTGACTGAACGTTTATTTTATCTTACTCTATCTTAAACTGATTAATTACTAGTAGCCAAATGTATGGTGTTTACACTTTGTATTATCGTCCACGAAAGCTAGACAATCTTTATCACTTGGTCAAAAGAAGCATGATAATAAAATCTTGGATACCCGATAGCTTCCAAAGATCTGGCTCCAGAAAACATGTACTAAACATAAACTGTCCAAATACAATATGACTGTTCTAATCATTATCATAATCATCATCAGCGGCAACAGCAGCATCCCTCTAACGGCAGGTTTCACAATTCTTTTCTCCTAATGTTTTTAAGTAATTTTAGATCTACGTGTATATCAAATAGGAAAGTCCAACCAGGTCAACTATGCCTCCCACTCTCATTCATGTGACTCAATCATATGATATATTCGTCTATTTAACCCATTACCAAACGATAAAATTCTAGCTGAATCTAAATTGAAAGATCCTGCAGACGACAATTTCAAGTGAACAAAATTTCACATTTTTCGGTCTTTTTACATAGAAAACATTGTGGGAAATGAAGAAATTGCTTGTCACAAGCAATTCCTTCATTTTCCACGATGTTTTCCAAAGCCTTTATCTCTTGGGGAGTCAAAAGAGTCACTGTGTGGTAATGGGTTAATGGGTCCAGATGGTGTGACGTCATGTATAACCACGAACGCTACTAATTAAAGCTCGACAACTATCGGCTTTTCCCGCTAACCACACCTACTTTTAAGGGGGAATGCTCCAGTTTCCTAAATTTTTTCCCAATAATAGAATTTACTCATATTTTGTATGTTGAAATTACATGTTATTACCAATTGAAAAATAAAATAAAAATGGATGGTCAGCGATCTTGTTTGAATTTTATAGGCATTCGTATCACATACCCCTACAGCGAAAAAATGGACAGTTTCTTGCACCTGTCCAATGTCACTAAAATGCTAATGAAATGCTGTTTATTCATCGTTCAGTCCCAAAAACGGATCTAAAGTAACGTCTTACATATAATAAGAACAGAAAATCCAAAATATGTGCTATTATAAACGCGTAAATGTATAAAACAGCATGTTCACGTGTTCGGTTAGATCAACGAAGCTGGAGTGTTTTGTGTCAAAATTTGCATATTTTTGGAAATATTTCAAGTTCTACATAATAGAATTTGATAAAACTCCCTCATTGTATTAAGCAAAATGTCCTGATAATAATTCAAAAAGAAAATGTATAGGTCAGCGCACTTATTAGTGAATTACAGCATTTTTTATCAGCTACACATGAATAAAATGACGCAAAACAGTGGTAACTGCATACAAACTTACGACTTTCTTGCTCTAAATAATCGATTTCCATCTTGAGAAAATCAGTTTCGCATAATAAATACACTTTAACCATCGAAAATGGTGAATTGTAATGATGTGTTATATTATTGAAAATCTGGTAGCGAAACATATTGGTACGAAACATTTAATTTACTACAGTAATGACCGAGTGTTCCGAAAAACTGGAGCATTCCCCCTTAATCATGAATATTGATTAGTAAGGTTTGTTCCAAATTGTCAACTATTGAAATGTAGGCTTGTGAAATGTCGAATTGTCATTTGACGTATTGAATAATGTGTAAGATGCATTTGATAAGCGTAGAATAGTAAAATAGTAAATTGTCAAGTCTTCATATTACACGTTGTCAAATGTTCAAGTGAAAATTCACTATATTACAGCTAACAAAGTGTTAATTGAACACTCTACATTTCACAATTTGTAAGTTTACACATTGTAAAATATATAGTTAGCATTTTACAATACAAAAAATACAATTGACAATTAAACATGTTACAAAATTACATGTATATAATTTTGGCGTTGATTCTGCCCCATAATGAACATGGTAAAAAAAACAACAACACATACTGCCTAGACTGTGAGGTAATGACGCAAAAACTCAAACTAAAACGATAATTAATTTCTTAAATCATTTTATTTTCTATAAAAATGCGAGATTACAAATCATGGGAATACGACACTATTCTTGTTACCACAAAAGCTATAATTTTCAAACAAAATAAACTAGCTCTAGCATAAAACATTAACTTTGCATATTAATTCATTAACCAGCCATAAAACTAGGCATGGTTAGTAAATATGTCGCTACTTGACAAGTCACTCAGTGGCAAAAACAATTTTTACATGGGAAAACAATACGCTCTTTGTGTTAATTCTATATATCGTCGATTTTCAACAAAAACCTCGTAACTGCAGCTTAACATAAGCTGAAAATACGAGGTTTTCGTTGAAAAGCAGCAGTATTTATATATCGTGATTCAAAGTACTGGTATAGCTAACCGTATATAACCTGGCAGAGCATCTCTAACATAAGCTACATTTATAAACAATTATCATAAGCATACATGTACATGTTTAATTTCATGTACATGTTTAATTTCATTCAACCACTACAAAATGTCATGCTAGATTTGTGAAGAAAGGCATACATCTCGGCTGATAACCAGCATTTACTCCACAATTCTTTCAATAACATTACAGCATTTAATTTTTGCCTCACTAGTATTCAATTCAATAATTTGGAACATTCCGAAATTTCGTCCTTTTGTGATAAGCTATAAAATCCCCGACTTCTTTTCCTTTTTTACAGTTTTACAAAACGAAAAGACGCATTGGTATAAATTTGAGAGCGGAAGCTCAATATATTGTCGGTATAGTAGTAAGGAAAGGTTTGAAACAGAAAAAGAATCGTCGCTTTTCAACAAAAACATCGTAAGTGGAGCTTGTTTAAAGCTGCAGTTACGATATTTTGTTGAAAAACAGCAACAAGTTTTATTTACACTAGTCTGTCCGTGTGCCAGCTTCATTTCGGTAATGACAAGATAAATGTTATGACAGACCGGCTGACAGGCGTGACTACCGTTGTTTAACCCATTACCACACAGTGACTCTTTTTAACTCCCCTAAAGCCATGAAAGCAAATGGATTGGGAAAACATTGTGGAAAATGAAGAAATTGCTTGTGACAAGCAATTTCTTCATTTCCCACAATGTTTCTACCACGAAAGACCAATAAAATTACATTCACTTTGAATTGTCGTCTGCATCATCTTTCAAATAAGACCAATCCAAAATTTATCGTTTGGTAATGGGTTCCCATTATCAGACGGCAAATTGTCAGTCTGGTATAAATTCAAAGTTTTTGCAGACGAAAATTTCAAGTGAATGAAATATAGATCTAACAGGTTTTTTTGTCTTTTGGAATAGAAAACATTGCGGGAAATGAAGAAATTGCTTGTCACAAGCAATTTCTTCATTTTCCATGATGTTTTCCAAAGCTATTATTATATTGTGGTGAGTCAAAAATAGTCATTTTGTGGGAATGGGTTCATACAGCCTCAAACTTGAGTTTTTATTACAATTGTCATTTACACCATGTCATACAGGAATAGAATAGAGCTTCAAAGAATCTGTCGTAGCTTTTCTTCAAAAACCTTGTAACTGCAGCTTGTTTCAAGCTTTAGTTACCAGGGTTTTGAGGAAAAGCAGCAATTCAGTCTAGTGTGTACATGTAGACATTTTTAATTGATTAATATTTTGGCGGCAAAATTGAAAACAACAACAAAACACTTGTTTTTCGTAATTACAGATACCAAGAGATTGATTCCGACTTGCAAACTAATTGATTCTGGCATTACCGGTTAATTCGGCATTTGAAAATTGCTGCAGCAGCAAGGCAAAGAGCTAGAATTGTGCGCATGTACAAGACCACCCTCGGAAATCCCAGTCTTCCCTTTACGGGATCCAATAGGCCTATTTATTTATATTTGGCAAGGCTGTGCTTGACGAACGTTACATGTAATTTTTAAGTAATACACTTACGGTATTCCATCCATCATTAGATACCAAATACTTCGTGCAACTTCCGACGATATCCATGTCAACCGAAATTGACAATGGTATCCCACGTCAATTTCCTTAGCCACGGACGACGCCTGAATATTGACGACTCGAGACTATTACCACGGTGTATAATCACATGACTTAGAATTTCCGATAATCTTCAATAACTGTGTCAATACTAGACCAATTTGAATTCGGTTTGAAGCAGAGAAGGCGGAAAAATGTCAGGAATAACAGGAATAACATGGTTGTGGTAGATTTTTAAAAGATCAACCGATAAAAAAGTTATTGAAGATAAACCAAAATTTTGGTTTATCTTCAATAACTTTTTTATCAGTTGATTATTCGAAAACCAATTACGTCCATCTAATGCGTGACGACTGTCCACATTCTCTGCTTCAAACCGAATTCAAAACAGTCCCGTATAAACAAAGTTATTGAAGATATTCAGTAAATATTGTATCACTTGATTATCCACCGTGTATACTATCGTCAAGTTCCGTTGCCATGGATGACGCTATAAGTTGCACGAATTGTTCGGTATCTAATGACGGGTGGAATACTCTAGATAACCCGTTCTAAGACAACAAAATATCAGACTGGTCAACAATCAAAGCATAGTCAAAATTCAAATAGGTTGCTTTCGACTCACTGAAATATATGACGTACTAAATGGGTCAAAAGTCTAGAAAGAGCGTGCACGCATAAAATTTACGCGTCGACGCGTATATTTCATGCACGCTCTAAATAGACTTTTTACCCATTTGGTACGCCATAGAAATATGTGTACTTGAATATAGCCGAAAAGAGATACCGATAGGTAAAGTTCATTTACATGCGATGAAATTCTAATTCCAATGTCATGATTTAGACTCAAGTTAATGACATATTTTTCATGATGACTAAGTGGAATATAAAAATCATTTTTACATATATTGAAATGCAAATGATGAAGACATTACCTACAAATGTTTCTACGAAGATAAAAAACAATGCCTGAAGCAAGACCAAATTGCTCTAACCTTTCACCTTTCAACCATAAAAATCGAACCCGTTTGCGACCCTACCAGTTGAAATCAATGTTTCATTTATTGTAATACTAACTTAAAGCATCAAGGTGATAAGAAAATTCTGGGTTTAATTAGAAAACCGTCATGGAAAAGGTTATTAACCCATTACCAAACAAGACCTGGTTTTGACGTCCCTAATGAAAAAGGTATGGGAAAACATTGAAGCAAAAGAGGAAATTGCTGATAATCAGCAATTTCTCCTTTTGCCTCAATATTTTCTATGCCATATTTTACACAAATTATGTCATTAATGACTTCTATTTTGTCATTTGTGGCAGTTATTGAAGTGGATCACCCTAAAATTTTGTTCTTTGGAAAAGGTTATTAAAGTACTGGTTGCAAATTAATGTTGTTCGTCTGTTTCTAACCAGCGCAGTGCCATAAAGTGGCAAATACCAATTGGGACAATGGATAACTGTGCGTCTGCAAACGGTGAAGCTGGTGTACCCTCCGTATAAATTTCTTGGGTTGGAATATCTTCTTAACCCTTTCCCAAACGACAAAAGTTTAGGGTGGTCCAATTTGAAAGCTGGTACAGACAACAAAATAAATGTTGATAAAGACAATATTTATGCAGAATATAGATCAGAAAATATTGAGACAAAAGGAGAAACTGCTGGTTATCAGCAGTTTCTTCTTTTGTTTCGATGTTTTCCCAGGCCTTTTCTATTCTAAGGGACGTCAAAATCAGGTCTTGTTTGGAAAAGGGTTAAACCTTTTCAGGCCGTTTTTCTTTATGAATTAAGTGTTGTTTTTTTTTTTTCTCTAATTGAAGGCTTTAACATGCGTTCTATATCATGCAGTATTCAATATATAACTGAATCAACTCATCTTTCAACATTACATGTACTAATCCATTGAGAACTTATAATTTCGATGACAGTACTCGTACATGCCAGTGACTTTGCTCGGTAGACTTTGTACATAAGTTATCTTTCTTACGAAGCAGTCAAAATTGCTCTTGACAGTTTGATTTCGAATCTGTACATGTATTTCTTACTTAGACAGAAAATCAAAATGATTGAAAGCTTATAATTTTCACGACGGTGCATACCGGGGACAAATACCTGATCAAGGATAACAAATCATTCATGTGTGGTACATAATAATACGCACATTTGAGGTTGTTTCTAAATTGTTCATGGCGTTTTTGATAGCTCGGTGTATCACTTTCTTAATCACACAAAGCATGGGCACTAAGTGATGAAGGTCAAATGAAGCTGGAAGCTCGTACTTATGAAATAGTCTAAGGATTTGAACCACTGCCGCCGGTCATTCTCCTAGCACTTTTAGCAGAGGCATAGATTGTCGATAGCAATGCTAAGCTAACATACGGTTCTTTATGTTACCTAGAAAATATATGAAGTATGTAGAAATCTACAATTTTGAGCAAACTGTTCTTAGAACGAGATCAAAAGCTGTCGGAAAATAAATACGTAATTGTGTGCTTGACTGGCTACTAGCTAGTGTTTTAGTATATAGACCATTTTGCTATTACTACGTCAAAAGGGGCATAATTATTTCAACCTAAATGGTTTTCAAACTTTTGGAGCTTGTAACTATGTTTTGTGGTCCCAAAAACAAATGCAAAGTTCGAAGGAAATATCAGCAATATATCTGTCCAAAAATACAAAAAACTTACAAGTATTAACACAAAGTTAATGCTGACGCCAATGTGGCTGGGTTTACAACCCATATTCTTTGAATAGTCAAGCTAAAACATTTCAATTATGAAACCACAGGAGTCGTTTAATGTGAAGGGGGTACAACCAGCCACTGTGGTCAAAAGTAACAATACGGTGATCGGTGACCGAGTCATAATAAATAGCATTGCGCATATCAAATAAATATATCACATTTATACCAGATCTTGAACGGCTCCAATATGACAGATGCTGCAGACAACAAAATGGGTGTGATATAAAGAAGGAATGGGAGAAAATGTTGAGGCAAAAGGAGAAAATGCTGGTTATCAGCATTTTCTTCTTTTGCCTCAAATTTTCTGAAAGCTTTGAAACCAGGTCTTGTTTATTTATGAGTTATGACCTAAAGATCTCGCAAAACAGCCACTGTGGTCAAAAGTAACAAAATAATGATGATTGACTGAGTCATAATAAATTCTATTGAACCTTTTAGATGGATATCACGTTTATACCAGATCAAATGGTGCCAAAACGGAAGAAGCGGTAGACAACAAAATGGATGTGATATTAAGAAGGAATATGAGTATAATACAGCAGAGAAAATGTAGAGGCAAAAGTAGAAAATGCTGGTTATCAGCATTTTCTTCTTTTGTCTCAAATTTTCTCAACTCTTTGAAGGGAAGTGGAAACCAGTTCTTGTTTATGAATGAGTTAAGACCTAAGGATCTGGCCAAACAGCCACTGTGGTCAAAAGTAACAAAAGTTACAAAACCATGATCCGCGACTGAGTCATAATAAATACCAATGAACATATCAGATGAATATCACATTTTTTACTAGATCAAACAATTTGTACATTTGTGATGGTTTCAATTTTAAATGTATTAACCTTGTCTACCTTACAATTCTGTCCAAAACAGTAACTCCTCTAACGACCATCCTAGGTATGGGTTCAGAAAACTATGTAGGAGAAACAGAAAATAATTTACTCAATTTCAAAAGGAAGAAAAATTAAATCAAAGTATTATATCCAAAATACATCTGTAATGCTTATCATTAACTTTTCCGACAATGTGGTAAAAAAGAAGTAAAATGGAATCGACTTAAAAAGATCAAATGCAAAAGTATTTAATTTTAGAATTTATCCTACCTATACATTTGATAAAAAGTAATTTTCTTTGGTTTAATGACTGACCTAAATTTTAATGATCCATTAAACTTTTTGCATTAAAGAAATCACAATGCTACCATAAAAGTCCTATAAATCATAAATAGTTTTGACAAATCTTCAATATCTTTTACAATATATCTTTGACCGGACATTGCTTGAGGAGAACTATACATGTATAACAATATATAAGATTTTTCTGCTATATTATAATAATAGAGAAAAGAATTAAATAATAAACTATTTTGTGTAGTTACAAGTACCATTGTACATGGAAAATGCCATTAACCAGCACTTTCTTCTTTTCCTAAACAACGAACTTTGATATCAGCACTTTCTTTTAGACTTCTGACTGAATTCCATAAATTCTTCCATGGCGTCAAAACTAGAGATTGTCCAGTACCACATAATTACAACCAATTCTCTTTGAAAAAGCTGGACAAAACATTTCTATTATGAAACCACAGAAGTCGTTTAATACTTAGGGAGAGTACAGCCAGCCACTGTGGTCAAAAGCAACAAAATAATGATGATTGACTGAGTCATAATAAATTCTATTGAACCTTTTAGATGGATATCACGATAATACCAGATCAAATGGTGCCAAAACGGAAGAAGCGGTAGACAACAAAATGGATATGCTATATATAGAATATGAGTATTTACAGCAGAGAAAATGTAGAGGCAAAAGTAGAAAATGCTGGTTATCAGCATTTTCTTCTTTTGTCTCAAATTTTCTCAACTCTTTGAAGGGAAGTGGAAACCAGTTCTTGTTTATGAATGAGTTAAGACCTAAGGATCTGGCCAAACAGCCACTGTGGTCAAAAGTAACAAAAGTTACAAAACCATGATCCGCGACTGAGTCATAATAAAATTATTTGCAATGAACCTATCAGATGAATATCACATTTATACCAGATCAAACAATTTGTACATTTGTGATGGTTTCAATTTTTAATGTAGTAACCTTTTCTACCTTAGAACCCTTTCAAAACAATGATACATCTAATTTACTCAATTAATTAAGGTAGAAAATTCGATGTATTTGTATCCAAAATATATCTTTAATGTGTATAACTAACTTTTCCCACAATGTCGTAAAAAATAAAATGGAATCGACTTAAAAAGATCAAATGCAAAAGTATTTAATTTAAGAATTCATCCTACCTATACATTTGATAAAAAGTAATTTTGTAAGGTTTAATGACTGACCTAAATTTTAATGATCCATTAAACTTTTTGCATTAAAGAAATCACAATGCTACCATAAAAATCCTATAAATCATGAATAGTTTTGACAAATCTTCAATATCTTTTACAATATATCTTTGACCGGACATTGCTTGAGGAGAACTATACATGTATAACAATATATAAGATTTTTCTGCTATATTATGATAATAAAGAAGAAGAAATAAATAATATACTTTTTAGTGTAGGGCAGGTTTAAAAAAAATGTGACCAAAGTGTGACATTTAAATGTTAAGAATAACAGCTAATTTTACAGAATATCATCCAGATTTCTTAATTATGGTGGCTAAAAACTATTCTAAATGGTTAAGCAGTGCCCAAATTATATTTTAAATTCATGTTCACCACTTTTTAGCTAAAATTGTGTGCACAATCTTGCAAAATGACATCAAAAAAGCGTTTCACTCCTGACAGCATATATATTGCACAATATGAGAAATTGTAACCCACGAATTACGAAAAAGTAGAGTGCAGAATGCCCACAAGGTTGATGGCTTCCTAAAAAAATTTGAGCAGTAGATTTCTGGCTGAATAGACAAAAATGAGAACACATTTTGAAAAATAAAAGTGTTTCACTCCTGACATAAAATTCAGAGGGGTATTGTATAAAACAGGCTCCACATCCTAAACCAATGAAGATAAGATAAAAAAGTAATTTTAAGATGATGATGCACATGTTGTTTTATGAATTACAAGTGCTTATTGTAGTATCCTGTCACTGTCTTTTATTTACCATAGCTTAGAATTTTGGTAAAAGTCTTAAGTGTCACACAAAATCGTTTCACTCCTGACATTTTTGACATGTTTTAATGACATATCTTTTTTATTTGTGAAGCGATTTTCTTTAAACTTGGTACCCAGTAAATAGATACAATAACACATCTTTTTAGCTTTGATTGGGTTGAATATGTTTCTCTGTAAAAGCCGTGGCATGTAAAAAGTGAATGGTCACATTTTTTTTAAACTTGCCCTGTAGTTACAAGAACATTGTACATGGAAAATGCCATTAACCCTTTCCCAAACGACAAAATTCTATGATGGTCCAATTTGAAAGCTGCTGCAGACGACAAAATAGATAGTCTTTAAGGTAGAATTTGTGAATATTATAGCATAGAAAACATTAAGGCAAAAGGAGAAACTGCTGGTTATCAGCAGTTTCTTCTTTTGTCTCAATGTCTTCCCAAACCAAATTTAATTTGGACATCAAAACCAGTTCTTGTTTGGGAAAGGGTTAACCAGCATTTTCTTCTTTTCCTAAACAACAAACTTTGATATCAGCACTTTCTTCCTTTAGACTTCTGACTGAATTCCATAACTTCTTCCATGGCGTCAAAACTAGAGATTGCCCAGTACCACATAATGACAACTCACAAGATGTTGAAGACTTTGGAAAACATTTGGGAAATACAGAAATTGCTTGTCACAAGCACTTTCTTCATTTACCACAATGTTTTCTACCCAAATTTTCATTATTGAAAATACTGTCTGCAACATGTTTAAATTTGGATAAGTCTTTTTTTTGTCCTTTGGTAATGGGTTAATTTTTTATTCAACAAAAACCGTGTTTCTTTTTTTAAAAATGATATAAATTACCACAAAAAAAAAGCTAATTTCTGAAAACAAATTCATACATGATCATAGATCACTGTCTTAAAACCATTTCCCAAATGACCAAATTTTAGGGTGATCCACTTCAAAAACTGCCACAAATGACAAAATGGATGTCATATAAGATAGGATTTGTGTAAAGTATGGCACAGAAAATATTGAGACAAAAGGAGAAACTGCTGGTTATCAGCAGTTTCTTCTTTTGTTTCAATGTTTTACCAAGCCTTTTCTATTAGGGACGTCAAAACCAGGTCTTGTTTGGGAAAGGGTTAAAATGGGTGGCAGAGACATTTGAATTTCTTTCGAGCATAAATAATTCCTCCCTCATTATAAATTCTACGAAAACGTCATTAACATTTCACGTATATTGTAAGACATGAGCTACGGTGAAATGTTATGTCACTCATTTTGTCAAGGCTGCCTCCCCACATCATATTGTGTCCTTGAAACCCGCCACCTTGTCTTTTTAGTTATCAAGTTCCAAATTAAATAAGTTCAGATTTTTCAGCAAGAACCTGTACTACCAATTGAAAAGTGAAAAAAAAACGATGACTTGACACTACTATAGGTACAATGCCAAAAGAAACAATGAAGGAAAGGAAGAAATGCAGATCTACACCAGCATATATACTGAGAGGCAAAAATAAGTATACACCCTAGTTATTCACCGTTTTCTGAGAAAACGATTCATAAACTATGTACGATTTTTATTCGCCACCGAAGGTGGCCGTTTATTGATGTAACAATCTCCGATTATCAGTGTATATGTTCGTCCTTCCGTTGCAAAAGTCCTTTCATAGCATAGAGCGTCACAGAAAAAGGGGATATGATCAATTAATTAATGCAAGCATCCACAGTGACACAAACCCTACATTTATTATCGGATTTGGATAAAATTTTCACAGAACTTTTCGAGTCACCTAAGACCATGTGTACATTGTTATTGTTTTTCCCTATTACGATGCGTCATGGCAAAAGGGTACTTGATGAAAACAACCTACTTGACATAATTCCTTCTAAATTCATTGACAGATTTTGATAAAAATTTTCGTAGAATGTTTCTACAACCTGACTAAGTGTATAGAAGTGTCAAATTTCTTTCATATCATGCTGTGTCATAGGAAAATGGGTCTTGATGCAAAAAAAGGATCATTTGCCGATTTCTACCTGCAACCGAGAATTGGGTTATAATTTTACAGAAAATTTAACGTTGTGATTTGTTGTGGTAAAGAATAAAGAAATCAAATACATTTTAACGGCAACATTTGATGCTCCACTAAGTTGCACGTGCAAAGTTTGCAAAATCGGCATGTAGCATAAGTATGGGTAGTCATGCAATTTCAGGTAAAATTTATCAACACTGTGTTATTGGTTTATGGGTTGAAATGCAAAGTACAAAATTTTGAGTCAATATGATGGACACTAAGAGAGATATTGACAAACAAAAAGTGTGTACTTTCTTTTGCCTCTCAGTATATATTCTTCTTTTCCTTCAATTTTTCTTTAGAAATTTGTGTCTCAAAGGTCATCATAAAATGATTTATCTATGGTTAATTTGTTTCCTTTTGTAATATTCTCTTCTGGGTATTTTATCATTTTCCAGGAAGATTCACAAATGTTTATCAGAGCAAAGAGCGTCTTTACTTTTCATTACTTTGAATTTTGTATAAAACTAATGAAATGGTGAAATGTTGTCAGACTTGTCTCAGTTAAACATTTTGTGTATTTGGAAGCCAACTGTCTTATCTAGTATTGTCATCTTCTGCTTAAGCCTTTCTCAAACAAGACCTGCTTTTGATGTCTTTAATAGGATAGGCTTGGGAAAACATTGAGACAAAAGAAGAAACTGCTGATAACCAGCAGTTTCTCCTTTTGTCTCAATATTTTCTGTGTCATATTTAACTCAAATCTTATCTTTGATAACATCCATTTTGTCATTTGTGGCAGTTTTTGAAGTGGATCACCCTAAAATTTTGCCGTTTGGGAAAGGGTTAACCCTTTCGCTGCCATAGGCGACTTTTGTCGACTATAGGGGGGTCCCTACCATAGGCGACTTTAGTCGACAAATTTATGGGGGCGAAAGATATGAGTACCCACAACATAAAAAAGAAAAAAATATTGTCATTTCATAAATGACCTTTAAATTGTGGTCACATATAGGCAGTGGCGGATCCAGAGGGGGTTCGGGGGTTCAAACGAACCCCCTCTGAAGCCCAATTCTTTCAATTTCATGCAGAAATTTAGTCAAAATTGTATATCAATAGGAAAACGAACCCCCCTAATTGTAAATTCGAACCCCCCTTTCAGAAATCCTGGATCCGCCACTGTATAGGTGCTCTATTTGTCTGTATGTGCTGATAATTTGAAAGGAATCCATCAAATGAGTCAAAAGTTATGCAAGTTTTTGTGTACAGGGTATCGATTCTTGGAAATTTCTTCGAATTAATTCAGCAGTGAGAAACGCGTCCGAAATAAATATTTGGCAGTGAAAGGGTTAATCCAGATAAAATAGAACTTTATTTACATGGAAATAAGCGTTCTTCTACTTTCGGACTCCACTGGGACTCCACTGTCAACGGAGATCTGAAAAGCACACAAGCTTTCATTTACAGTCGACACTCGTTGTGTCGAAGTCGGAGGGGCCGTTAAAATACCTCGACATATCCGGAGTTCGACTCATTCGATTTTGTTTGGCTTCGATAAAGTTGATATTTGACAGTTTTTGAAAGTAATCAAGTACGATTATTATTGAAATATTGTAGGAAAAGAAAAGAAATTGCTCGTTTTGAGCAATTTCTATCCTTTTCCTACTATATTTCAATAGCTATATTGAGTTCAAAATTATTTTGTTTGAAAAAATTATGTCCATTGATGAGGACTGGACCGGATTTGAACTTTGACTTAAGCGAAAATTCGACTTATCCGATGTCGACATAACGAGTATCGACTGTATTATAAAAATAAGCCTGGGTTCAGTCGTCAATATACAATTTGGTCAATAAGATAACAAATCAAAGATCGATATCCGTTACATATTGTGGTACCCGTTTTTGACCGTGTTGATATTTAGAAAGGAGAAAGTAAAAGAGGGAAAAATGATCAGACTGGAACCCAGACTAATGAAAATGGGAAGAGCACCAGTATGGACATACAGCTTTTTAGCTCTTAGCTTCTATTCAAAACCATGTAAAATGAATACATGATGGTTTTCAACAAAATCCTCAAAACTGCAGCATATTTTAAGCTGCAGTTACGATATTTTTGTTGAAATGCTACAATATTTAAATTTTAATTTAAAATTTACAATAAACATCTAGGATTCCACCTATCTCAGTCTTTTCACACAATATATCTCTCATGCATTGTCTTTTCAGCAAGGTTTCGAAAAAATGAATGATTAATGGTATTATGTATTAGGTAAAAAGAAACATTTTACATGAGAAAGAGAAAGGAAATTTCAGTCATCTTACAAGTTTAACTTATGACGCAATCCCAGTTAAAGTGGACAATTGGCTAATTTTTTTTCGAAATTTTTCATTATACCATACACTCATTCTGAACAAATTTTCTTCATGGATCACATCTTCTGCGCAAATTTCTCTAGTTTTGTCAACTTGGCTTGCCTAGTTTTGGATTTATAGACTGTTAAATGATCAAATGTGTGCATCAAAAACTACGTGTTTTAAATAGACCCCTTTGTGAAATGTGTGTCTAATTTCACAATAAGTAATGTCTAAAGGATAACAAAACCGATACATTTTGATGAGTATTTGTGTGTAAAATGTGAATCAATTGACAATATGGGTGAAAATGGCGAATTGTACCGATGAGAATGAAAATACAAAACGGCCATCCTTGTGCGATTCCTTTATTTTAGAACGTTGACTACTTCCAACTCTTCTAAAATGCACCAAGCAACCTTTAATTTTCTCTCGAATTATTAAACAAAAGGCTTGGGTTATTCCCTTAATCGATATACGGAAATGGAAAGTCAATGACTTATTACAAATCAACAATAGTTTAAAACTGGTCTGTCCCGAACGTAACTAGAGATTGTCCCGTACGTAATATGCTTTCTTTTCTTTAACATCCCAGCCGCTGTATAATAACCTTTTCAATGAAATATCTATATTATAAGGCAATATCCATTTGCCAGACACTTTGTCAAAAAAATATTATGAAATGAATAAATGAAAATAAATACAAGCATATAAGCTATCTTGGTGTGTTGTTTTACCAATTAAAACTTCCTAGCCAAATAAATTCCAATTTATAAAAGTTAAGATATCTGTATTGTTATGATACATGAGTTATGTGTAATAACTTCTTAATTAAAGTGAAATGTTATCAAAAATTGCTGGACATCCGTAACTCTTATGGATCCAAAGTACGAAAACGTACGGGACAATTTTTATGAGGGTAAGAAACGCTGAAATAAACTATTTTATTGCATCAATCTAGTGTAATATGTATGGGTATGAATATACTCCTATATATCAACAAAACACCGGCATATTTTGTGGAACTTTCCTCAATATTATAAAAATAGTATCATTTAAGCGTAATTATAATACCATAACCTACGAGACTAGTACGAGTACGTGAACAGTCTATTATGTGCATTAAAAGTCTATTTTGCTTAAACTGGAGTCCTTAAGGAACCCAAATCACATAAATAAAGCAAAGAAAACGTTCCATTTCAGCAATTTAAAAACTGAAAATTAAAAATTGCCCCGAACGTTATGGACTCGTACGTCACTTTTTAATGTGTACTCAACTTTATTTGGCCTGCTGTATCAATGCTATTATAGTAATCGGCATAATTATTTTTATCATATTTGAAGACACTTCGAATAGTGATGTTACTTGAAGAATAAAACTATTTATAATTACCCAATTTTTACTACAGCTACTTTAGTTCATGCCTCGTACGTTATGGGGTTAAAATTACGGTAAATTGTTTAAGAATGATGTTGATTTTTTAAAAATATTGACAAAGGTATATCAAAATACGACTTTATTTTGATAATATATATTTATACTAATGTACATTACGCTAGATTAATGCATTAAATGTAGATTTATGTCAGTGTTTCTTACCTTTAAAGAAAGTGTCCCGTACGTTTTTGAATTTTGGAGACAACCACTCGAAGCAGTTCTAAAAATTTTGGATTACATTTTTCATATAAATCTTGGTATCGTTTTGGAGCTCTAAGTTTTCTGTACAAGCTTTGGGCAGTTCTGTTAGGATAATTTATTGTTAAAATTGACATTTTTGGTTTGAAAGTTAGAATTTATACACGGAGACATCGGTTTTTCGTACCCCCTAGTTTGGTTGTAACATGATTTTCATAAGAAATGGAGTTCTTACGAACGTAAATTATAGATAAATATTTTAGTTATAGGTGTTGGATGAAAATAAATGTGATGGGCATTTATATAATGTTGACTATTTGCAACTAGTACATATTAAAGGCCGGAGACATCAATTGTCCCATTTAACTGGGATTGCGTCTTATGATAAAACATTATGATTTATGATTGTTTGTCATATTTAGGGGTTTTAACCCCTTTCCAAACAGCAAATATTTCGAATGATGCAATTCCAAAGATGCCGCATACAACAAAAATTAATGTATGTTAATTAAAGTGACAGGGATAGGATTTGTGAACAACATAGTACACAACATATTGAGGCAAAAGTAGAAAATGCTGCATGTCAGCATTTTCTTCTTTTGCCTCAATGTTTTCCAAAGCCTTTCCAAATAGTAAGATTAAAGCCATGGGATATATGGAAAGAGTTGAAATGTGTTTTTATACAGACTAACCAGAATTATTATTCACATAATGTTAATGCATTCTCTCCGCTTATAATTTTACCATTAATTTTCTCACTAACCCTTTTTCATGCCATAATATTCAACTGAAAAAGAAGAGTATCATAGGATAATTTTAACCCATTACCACACAGAGACGCCTTTTGACTCCCAACGAGATGATGGCTTAGGAAAACATCGTGGAAAATGAAGAAATTGCTTGTGACAAGCAATTTCTTCATTTACCACAATGTTTTCTACCCAAAAAGACAACAAATTTTAAATTTCATTCACTTGAATTTGTCGTCTGCAACATCTTTGAATTTGGATCAGTCTAAATTTTTGCCGTCTGGTAATGGGTTAAGTTAAGTTAAGATATCATTGTGTCACTTCTTGACAACATGAGGATTATTGAAATTCTAGATTGTATCAAAAACATTGTAAGTGAAAATCGTCGTTGTAAATGCAAAACCTTGTATCACGTTTTTGGAAATTTTTGAAGGGGAAAGAACAAAGTGTAATAACTTTTTCCAACCCTTAAGAATTTAGAATCTACTTGAATTTGGACATATTGTTCACAAAATGATGTGTCATTAATAATGATTAGTAAAAATATCTCAAAGCCTGCAAGAATTTTCTTAACTGGACACACAAGATTTTACTCTGAAAATCGCAAAAATCGACATACGAGGTTTTGCATTTACACCGACGATATGTATGCAATGAGAAGGTTTTGTATTAAACCATTCCCAAACAGTGACACCCTTTGGGGCCCTAGAAGAAAATGGCTTTGTAAAATATCATGGGAAGGGATAACAATTGCTTGTGACATTTTAACTATTTCTTCTTTTCACAGAATTTTCTATCCAGAATTGCCGAAAATGTAAAATTTATTCACTTGAAATTGTAGTCACTCTAAAGCTACAGGCTGAGCTATTGAGGCTGAGCAAGTATTTGAGAAAGTACAATGTCCATTTGCAAAGAAAATATTTGAAATATTTTTTTTTAATTTCTTTGGATACAAAGCTATTTTATTGCAAAGGATAGGATTAAATAGTAAAGAAGAATAATCTCAGGAAATTTAAAATACACTGAAAATAGATCAAAGATGTAAATCACAGCAATAAAATCACATTACATTTTGTATTACTTGCCATTATCATATTAGATACATCATTTTAAGCTGTTTGCTAAATTCATGTTAAGCGCAAAATGTCTATCCATTTGTGGATACACTTATCCTTATTTTCCTTATAGACCTGTCCCACCTAACCGAATTTTTATACCGAATGCGTACCGAACTTAATTTGGTGTATTCGTTAAAGGTTCGCTCCACAAACGGTTTGTTTTCGGTGTGTTTACGGTGCCATTCGGTGCTTTTTGTCCACATTACACGGTGTTCGCAGACGTCTATACATGTTTTGAGCATGCACAAAATTTTTCAACGAATGCAGCGAATCAAAATTTCGCAATGAGTTCAGTAATCGTTCGCAGAGGGATCGGTAGGCTTGCGTCTGGCATTCATTACTTTCGTATTGGTGTCGGTAATAATTCGCAGACGAATTCCTGTTCGGTATGTTTGTTATGATCTCATCGAAGGACTAGCGGCTCAAGGTTTGCACTCCGATAAAAGTGCGTTTATTTACCGATCTGGCCGAAAAGGTAAACGAACCGCTAACGAAACACATCGATCCGGACGATGCCATTCCGAATATGACGTTATATTCATTACTCAAACGGTAGGGGTTTGTTGATGTTTAGGAACGAATTGGGATATATTTCAGAGAAACATTGTTGGCTGTTCGACACATTTGCTACAAGTTCGTTACGTGTTCGGTGTATGGTCGATACCAAAGTTCACAGAGTAAAATGACAACGAACACTGCAAATTTTGCACTTGACATTCGGTAAGAATTCGCTACGAATGGTCGGTTAGGTGGGACAGGCCTTTTACTGAAACAGATGACCTAAGCCATTGACCTTGACATCGTTTATGACATACATATAGCTATCATGTACCAAGTAAACCAGGTGTTGCTTTGGTTATTGTTTAATATGGTAGGTATCCATCTAGATGACAAATGTATGAGTCAGGATCTGGAAAATAGTCCCTTATGGCATTTAAGACCAACATGGATCTAGATCAGCCTGTGCATGGTAATGCACAGCCTGATCTAGATCGATGCTGTTCTCTTATAATAGGCTAGCTACTATCTTTTTCATAACTTGTGGCAACTGTGAAAGAGCAAATTGGATCTGGATAACATCAAACTTAGGCAAAGCTGATCTGGCAGCATGGTTGTCTGAACTGACCAAACGCCAATCGACAGATCGCTCCGCCCAACATAGAATTTAGAACAAACAATGGGAATGTGATCGTTAATAGGGAACGATTTATCCAGTTAATCGTGACGTAAACTCGGACAAACAAAATAGTATTTCGTAGGTGTTGTTATAAAATCTCGTAACTATGGCTTGATTCAAGCCGTAGTTACGAGATTTTATAACAACACCTACAGTTTATCAAAACATAACGGAAAACCTAGTCTATTGTTAGCACAAAATTCTTTGCCATTGGCATGTCGATTGTTTTGATTGTCAGTCGATAAATCTATACAAGAACATGTGCAACGAAGAACAATTGGGGCATGACATTTTTCTGATCGTCCAATTGACCAAACGCCGACTGTCAATCAAAAACATTGATCAGCCAATGGACAATCAGAAAAATGTCATGCCCCAATTGTTCTTTGTTGCACGTGTTATTGTATCGATTTATGGACTGACAATCAAAACAATCGACAGGCCAATGGCAAAGAATTTTGTGCTAATAATAGACTAGGTTTACCATTATGTTTTGATAAACTGTCTGTGTTGTTATAAAATCTCGTAACTACGGCTTAAATCAAGCCGTAGTTACAAGATTTTACAACAACACCTACAAGATACTATTTTGTTTGTCCGAATTTACGTCACGATTAACTGGATAAATCGTTCCCTATTAACGATCACATTCCCAATGTTTGTTCTAAATTCTATGTTGGGTGGAGCGATCTGTCGATTGGCGTTTGGTCAATTGCTATAGGGTACCTGGCTCATATTGTTACCCTTTGGTAGCTGTACATCTTTCCTTCGTTGTCAACCAAAAATGAGGATTCTGTTTGTGATGCTCCCTGAAAGCCGAAAACAATATCATTTTAACCCATTGCCAAGCAGCAATAATTCAGACTTGTCTAAATTAAAAGGTGTTGCAGATGCCAATATCCAGTCCATGGAGTTTTAAATTTTTGTGTAGAAGATGTAATAAATGGAAAAATTGCTTGTCACAAACAATTTCTTCATTTCCCACAATGATTTCCTAACTTTATCTTGTTGGGCGTCAAAAAATAATTATTTAGGAATGGATAAAGTAACGGTTAGAAACCTCAAACAAAATCAAATAAGAACTGTCACAAAGCGGATAGCCCCACTAACACATTGTATTTGAAAAAGTGCTATAGGTCAAAAGGTTCTTTAGTTTGAGCATGGAAATGGATTCTAAACAATTTCTAATAGTGACACTGACCTTTCACCTTTGTGACCCAAAATAATAGTATAGCTCCTTGGGTCAAGGGCAACAATTGTGCAAAGTTTCATCATCCTAGGTCAAACTGTTGTTAAGTTTAGAGCATGGACACAGATTTTAAACAAAGTCCAATTCTGACCTTGACCCTTGACCTACGTGACCGCAAAACCATAGGACACCCCCTTGGGTCTAGTGCATCAACTGTAAAGTTTAATCATCCTAGGTCAAACCAGTCTTGAGCTAGAACATGTAAATGGGTTTTAAACAAAGTGTAATTGTGACCTTGACCTTTGACCTATGTTACCCCAAAACAATTCTGTACTTTCTTGGGTCAAGGGCAACAAGTGTGTAAAGTTTCATGGTCCTATGTCAAACCATCCTTTAGTTAAAACAGGGAAACGGATTTTAACCCTTTTCCAAATGACAAAATTTTAGGGTGATCCAATTTGAAAGCTGCTGCTGACGACAAAAGAGATGTTGTTAGAGATAGAATTTGTGTATAATACATCACAGAAAATATTGAGACAAAAGGAGAAACTGCTGGTTATCAACAGTTTCTTCTTTTGTCTCAATGTTTTCCCAAGCCATTTCTATTAGGGCCGTCAAAACCAGGTCTTGTTTGGGAAAGGGTTAAAAAAAGTTCAATTTTGACCTTGACCTTTGTGACCCCAAAACAATAGGGCACCTCCTTGGGTCAAGCGCAACAACTGTGTAAGGTATCATCATCCTAGGTCAAAGCATTCTTGAGTTAGATCACAGAAACGAAAAAGTCTACAGACGGATGGATATGGCGACTAATAAATCTGTACGTTCGGATATCCTCGGATAATGTCGATCAAAGATCGAATCATCGACTCAGAAGTGTGTGTATGAAGAAATGTTAAAAAATCGTATTTCTGTGCCGGAAGTTATTACGCTTCATAAAGTAGTTTTCGAGGTCATCCAAAAGAACAACAATGGCAACTTACAAGCTTGCAGGGTGAAATCATTCTAAAAAGAGGGGACACTCCAATTGACATTAGTTACGGACAAGCGTTTTCGGTTGTTGTTCTATTCTATTCTATTCATAATCTGAAAGTAGATCCCCGACATGCATCCAAGGTATGATTAGACAGAATTGTCCGTGGTGTTCCAAATGAAATCTGTAGTGTGTGCCCCTTACATACGAGACTTGATAAAACTTAGGATTGTTTGACAAAGTGTTGAATGGTCATAAAACGGTTGACTACCATGGGTGATGACCAGTAGTCAAACATCAAGGTGCCAAAACAATACAAAATCACATTAAAAGTCCAGTTTTACTGCAGATTTAGTGTGGACATACAGGAGGGCTTGGCTTGCTTTATGGTCAGTTTTCTACCACAACTTTGCATGAATAATTTAACCCTTGTCTTGCCGATTCAGATTTGAATGGCTGAAATTACTGTTATATACAAAGTTCAGCTTGAAATTTCATACATTAGATGAAAAAAAAACTTTTTATTTTATGTTTTCGACTGATTTTTATTTGGATTAAAACTTAAGAAGTCATGTTAGATTGATTTTAAATTTGATGCAGGGATATTTTGCTAGCGACAAAGATCTCTGCATTGTGCACTGAAATGACCTTAAGTTAAAAAAAAAGAATAATTGAATCCAAGAAATGTTGCAAGCTGAACAACTCTACAACTGCACGCCTATTGTTTGATTTGTTAGATTGTGTAATGAGATAAGCGTAACGATATGTTAATGGCGGCAGATGGTGTCGAAATAAATGAAATAAACCCGTGAATTTTAATTCAATTTAGGGACAATTGTGTGGGTTAATCCATAGTGTTTTCTAGATAATCTATAAGATAGCAAAACATTATCGGAGAGCAATGTCACTCAAAACAGAATAATTTAAAACCTGAAGGGCATTTACAGGCAGCAGCTTGTGAAAACTTGCGTAAATATTGTGTAAAACAAACAATTTGTATTTCGAAAGTGCTAAAAATATAGACCATGACCAGTCTGCAAAATCGGCACATTAACCCATTACCACATAGTGACGCCTTTTGACTCCCTCACAAGAAAATGTTTGGGAAAACATTGTGGAAAATGAAGAAATTGCTTGTGACAAGCAATTTCTTCATTTCCCACAATGTTTTCTACCTCAAAAGACCCAAAAAAGCAAAAATTCAACCACATGAAATTGTCGTCTGCATGATCTTTGAATTTGGAACATCCCAAATTTTTGTTGTTTGCAAAATCTGCACATCCATAACCAGGGTCTGAATACTTGTTTTACCATACCCCCCCACCACACACACACACATACAAAGTAAGGGGGGGTATATTGGTTTCACAATGTCTCTTTGTCCATCTAAGCTTGGCATCAAGCTCGAGCTGCAACTATTTCTCGACAGACTTCATATACCAGTAACAAAATTTTGGCATGCCTACCTTAGAAACAAAGAGAGCATGTTGAAAATTTTCAAAGTTACATGACTGTAGTGTATCCAGAGGGGGTTAGAGGGGTTCAAACAAACCCCTTATGTTGCCTGATTATTTCGTTGCAAGTAGATATTCCATCAAAATTGTGTAATAATCGGAAAACAAACCCTCTCTTTGAAAGCTTGAAGCCCCCTTACAGAAATCCTGGATCTGTTGCGGCATGTGACCTTGGCTTTCCGGTTTGCAAATCATTCACATATCATACAGTTATTTAGACACAGTCGAATTATGATATTTTCAAAGAATGTGCAATTATTTTTGTGTGAAAGTACAATAGCTCGAAATACAATTTAACCCTTTCCCAAACGCCAAAAATTTCAGAGCTGCTGTCAATGACAAAATGGATGTTTGCAAAGATAGGACTGGTGTATAATAGATAATAGAGAAGAGAAAATATTGAGGCAAAAGGAGAAAATGCTGATTGTCAGCATTTTCTTCTTTTGCCTCAATGTTTTACAAAACCTAGCCTTGTCTAGAAAAGGTTATGTACACCTGGGTAGGCCCATAAGACAAAGTCATCCTATTTGTACTATGTTGTCTTCAGGGCTAATATTTGTGGTTTGGAAAATGGACACAATTAACACCATTTAATGTGTCATCAGTTGAGAGGTCAATGATCATATTTTGTAAAATTCAGGCATGTTCATACCAATTTTTGCGAAAACTTAGCTACGCTCCTGTTTGCAGTTGTGTTCACACAATATTTGGCAGTTTTTTTTATTCAAGGGCAGATCATACAAGAACAGTAAGTTATCTGAATTTCAAAGGTGGCACGTGCAACTAAACACCAAAGAGATTCCTTGTGCTGAGTTTGATTATCTAGTACAAACTTCTGGGTGTATAAAAACAGACACACACAATGTGGAATAAAGAATATTTCTAACTAAATTTCATTGAACAAATATGACATGAAGTCAGATACTGATCAAGAAAGCTCTACTAATATTTCCTCCAACTATAGAATGAGTGTGCATCTAGTTTAACATTAATAAATTCAAAAATAATTATGAAGGAAAAAGTTTCCCAAAGTCCTAGGTCACAAAATCTTGTTTCCGTCATGACTAAAGGCTCTATCTATTAATGTCATCAAAAGTCATCAGTTAATTTGGCATTTTTATAAAGAAGTTGAAAATAAGAAATTACTTCAATTATTTATCCACCGGTCAAGCAAGTAGCGGTCACAATGGCAGGTGCCCTACATTTATGAATAATCCTTTTCCAGACGGCAAAATTTCAGAATGCTCCAAATTTTAACAGTCATTGCATACCATAGAGAAGACAATAATGAATTTGGAAAGAAAATACATTATAGCATTGACATTATTTTTTGTTTTGTACATATCTCCAAAGTGACTTATCCATGCAGTTCCAAAATAATAAGTAACGTCAGTAAATTACAAGAAAAATGTCTAATTGCCGAGAAATATCTTGACAAAACTTCAATTTTTAATCGTTTCTTAATGTTATATCATCCTCTCATTGCTCTTATTAAAACTAGCTGAACATACTTGTTTTAATGTACACTTCTATTTCACTTTTTATGTAGCTAAATTCTTTAAAAGAAAAAGTTAAATGAAAATTGTAAAATTAGTCATATATCTTGAGTTTTCAATGATTCATAAAAGAAAGGCCTGATGGGTTTTGAGTGCAGTTTTTGAACACTGCCGTCTGCTGCATTGTTCCCTTAACCCTTTCCCAAACAAGACCTTGTTTTGACATCCCTATTAGAAATAGCTTCAGAAAACATTGAAACAAAAGAAACTGCTGATAACCAGCAGTTTCTCCTTTTGTCTCAATATTTTCTCTGCCATATTTTACACAAATCCTATCTTTAGTAACATCTATTCTGTCATTTGTAGCAGTTTGTGAAGTGGATCACCCTAAAATTTCGTCGTTCGGGAAAGGGTTAATGTATAAGATAATGAGATTTTTTTGAGACGAAGTTCTGACAATATTTAAGATGTTGTTTGATTGTATCTGATAATTAAAGTCGGGTCAACTTGGGCCCTTGGTCAAAGAAACATTTCACTAAAATAATATCGCCCATGGCTGGTCAAAATCTTGTAACTATACAGCCTTTGTAAAGTTATAAATTATGGGTGCTTGTTTTCAACTCTAATGTATTACCCTGTTTTTGTGCCCATATTGAGAAAATATGAGGATTTTTTTGTAAAATCAAGATCTGCCCTGTCATGGAATTAATTTTCTAAATTTTGATTAACTTAGAAAAGGACCCAGAGATTGATTGACTTACCAATAAGAATGACTTAAATTGTTACTTTGTTTAATGCATTTTCCTGTTAGGCAAAAGTGGACTTTAAAATATCAAATAGAAGTGGTCAGTCAAGCAAGCGTGGCTGTATCTCCAATTTAATGTCATCTTTCCGTGACATGTCAGTTTATAGGTTGATTATATTGTTTGTCATATAGCCAAGTGTCATGAGCCACAAAATCTGGTATCTGTTACAAACTTCAAGTATCTGTTTTCATGGTGGGCCCAATAATTTGAAGAAACTCAATCAACCATCTCCGAAATGCAGGATTTTTAAGAAAAGTTGAATTTTTTTTTTAAGAATTGCATGGTCAGTTAAGAAAGGTTAGTTGTATTGCTCCTATTCAACTCTTTACCATTTATAGTGTCAAACTTTAGAGCTGCTCCTATTTGAAAGATGTTGCAAACCATACAATAGATGTTCATAAAGATATGATTTGTGTATATACAGTACAGAAAATATTGAGCCAAAAGAAGATTTTTTTTTCTTTAGTCTCAATGTTAATTTTCCAAAGCTTTTTCTACTGTGGGCATCAAAAGCCCATGTTTCATTCCAGACTAGGTTGATTATATTGTTTGTCATATAGCCAAGTGTCATGCGCCACAAAATCTGGTATCTGTTACATTTAAAAATTCATGTATCGGTGTTTTCATGGTGGGCCAAATAATTTGAAGAAACTCAATCAACCATCAACCAAATGCAGGATTTTACAATATCTTATGCCAATTTTCTTAAAGGGCCAACTGTTTATACACTTTATAAAACAGAAAACAAGATTCATACCGTATAATTATTAGGGCTGTGGATCGTTGGGTAAGTGGCGATCCGATCCACGATTCATGAACAACAATTCACAAATCGATCCACGAATCTCTACAGCTGCAAAAGTGGTCAGAAATCTTGTTGCAGAAGACAAATAAAGTGTCAGTTATTAACATTTTCTTCATTTCTCCCAAGGGATTTTCATCTGCAGAGCTCGCGCTAGCGATCGCCACTTGAGCCATTGGCTACAATTTAGAAAACGTGGCTCAAATAATCGAATGTGGCTCAAAGGCTTGACTCCAACTTTTTTTGCCGTAAACCAATCACCAATTAACAAGGGTGTCAACACTTACTTATTGTTTATCATGAAAAATCGATAATCCGTGATTTACATTGTCTAAACGGTCTAGTAGGCACGCGAGCTACAAATTCCTTTGTGCAATCACGCGGCGGAAAGAGGGGATGCATCGGTGTTAAAACCATGTCAACAAAATCCCTGTAACTGCATGTTGTTTTAAGCTGCAGTTACGAAGTTTTGGTTGTAAAACAGCGATATCAAATCAACAATGCTTTCATTACGTCATCCTTTTTTCCCGCGCTCTTACTAGCACGCGCATTTTTTGTCAACAAACCGTAGTAAATATAGCCATATTTGGCGTTCGGATATCCTCGGATAATATCGACCAAAGATCGAATCATCGACTCGGAAGTGTGTGTATGAAGAAATCTTGAAAAAAATCCGATTTCTTAGCCTGAAGTAGCTACGCTTCATAAAGTAGTTTTCGAGGTCAACCAAATGCACAACCATGGCAACTTGCGGGACTTGCAGGTTGTAATCATTCTAAAAAGAGAGGACACTGGAATGTATTTCAGTATCATTGTCGCGGCATTGTTGACATTAGTCACAGACGAACGTTTTGAATTGCTGTTCTATTCTATTCTATTCATAGTCTGAAAGTAGTTCTACGAGATGCGTCCAAGGTATGATTCGATAGAATTGTCCTTGGTGATCCAATTGCCATATTTGGGTGACCTGCACCCTCTAGAAAAAGTCACGTGATTATATTGAGACTGGAAATTTCCGCTGTTAGGAGAGTATTTTCAATACAATTTCTATCGACTACGTCATCAAATGACAAAGTTCTGTGTTGTCAGCGTTTCCTTTGATTTCGGCATGAAAAATGTAATGATGTATCTTTTTTTATTTGATAATCATAAATTGATATTAGAAATATAGAATCGTAAAAAATGTGTATTAGAAAATCATCTAGCAGGGGTCTTGCTACCAATTTTTGTTTGGGGCCAGGGGTCAGTGAAATTGGGAAAAATAGCGATGTTTTTACCTAAATTGGGAAAAACTAAAACAAGTTTGTATTCATACTGTCACTCAATTTCAGCTGCAAATTAGACTGTAGTGATGTAAAATGCATTTGTACACACTCTTGATTAAGAATCTACTGTAAAACTGTCTTCAAAATAATTGTAAATGAAGATGAGGTCTTAACATGGGGCATTTTGGGTCCTCATTGGGAATTTTCACCAGAGGATTGGGAAAAAAAGATACTTTTTGCCATTGGGAATGGGGCCGAATAACGGCCCCAAATTTTGGCAAACGAGACCCCTGTCTAGTGACACGAAGAATGTTCTTTCTTTCTTTCGATATTGCACTCGCTCAAGCTTGAGCATTACGGCACTATCAGTTACATTCCTATTTATAATTGGAAACTATAAATAAACCACGACCTCTGGACAGACGAGTCAAATTGAACAGGTAAACCAGGTATGTAAACGTTGTGGTTTTAAGAAGGCGTTTACCGTTAGATGTAATCACAACACCCCTCTCACGCAGGACAGTCAATAGTTAAAAGTACATTTGAGTCTCAATGTTGATGGTACCACTATAGCTCTACCTTACATCATTTGTTTACTTCTATTTAGCCATTTGACAGTTAAAGTTCGGGTAAATTAAAATAAAACGCCTTATTGTTGATCTTATGTTTTAAGTGTTAAACATGTTTGTTTACTTTATTGTAAAAGATCGCGATCCAGCGATCTCTTAGGTGACGATTAATCGTACTCGAATCTTTGATTAGATTCGTGAATATCCGAGTACTCGGATACTCGCAGCAGCCCTAATAATTATGACATAAATCGATAATCGTGTAACAATCTAATTCTATGTAAAATCATATTTACGAATTGATGTGATTGGGGTTTTATATACGTCACAATCTAAGCCAATACAGGTCAGATGAAGCTAAAATACCCTGAAATTGGGTGAGAATGTATGTTTAAGCCTAAAGAAGTGGTGGTTCCTTTCATTGTAATCTTGAATGACATATATTTCATTATGTACAAAACTCCTCCAACATAAATTTTATGGAGGAATTTGGATGACATTTTTACAGAATATTTCAACTCTTCTATGCATGCTGTTGGGCTTTTGTAGTTTCAAGTTGTATCACAGAAAAGGATGACAATTTGTTAATTTTAGTGAGCTGAATAGTTTGTTATTTGTGAAGCACATGGTTCCCTCGTGTCAACTGTCTTGTTGATGAATGTTTGATGCAAGATGGTGTCTAGGATATTAATGACTAGCCAACCCACTTCTATCTCTGCTACTGGCTCACTCATTTATTAACCCTTTCCCTAACAGCAAAATTTAAGGGTGGTCAAATACAAACTGCTAGACAATAACATTGATGTTGATAAAGATTGGATTTATATAAAATTTAGCCGAGAAAATATTGAGACAATAGGAGAAAATGCTGATTATCATCAGCATTTTCTTCTTTTGTCTCAATATTTTCATAAGCCTTTTCCAGTAGAAGCATCAAAATCGGGTCTTGTTTTGGAAACAGTGAAATTATTATGCTTTCAGTCAGATTTTCCGTGAGGCATTCTAGCTAATCTAAGCACCATTTTGATGTCCAGCTGGCTTAAAAAGAGCAAGATATACTGACCACAAATCGGCATAATCACATTTAGTATAATACCTCTGGTCTATAAAATAATATTATAAACGATTCAAAATCTTTTACTAATGAAGGACTAGACCAATAACGGAAAATAGGGGTGGCCGGACATATTATGTGACTATTTATAGTAACAACTTAAACACATTGATACCTGTTCAACCCTAAAATAAACCAAAATATTTGTATCGATTCTCGTTTATACCTCACGATAAATGACCTGACAGAGCAGTCCATGCTAATCGAATGGAATGCTCTGCCAGGTCAATTCTCGTCCGCTATAACTTTGAATGTATTATAGCAGTTTATCCACAATAACAAGCAATGGGAATTGGTGGTTTTGCTTCAACTTGAGTTTTTCTAAATATACAAAATTCTACATTCAGAAAATATGTGAATAAATTCATAGAATGATTAATATGTGTTTTACCAAATATTCACGAAAAAGACCTTAATGTCTCATTATAATTAAAATTTCAATTAATTTCACTTAAAACACAATTAATATTAGTCATGTAGTTTTTCAGCCAGCTAAGTTTTTGTTAATTAATGGTTTCTCGAGTCATGAAATTAAATTAATTTACATAATTCAAGTGATGTTTATTTATTTTCTAAATATGGAAATAAGTAACTGTAACTGTTGGACGTTGATAGAATTTATAATATGTTGCCAGACAACAAATTTTGAGAATAAGTTTTCTCTATTTTGTGATACCAAGAGTCAAGGAGTTTGGTCAAATTCAAATATTAACCCTTTCCCGAACAGCATACAATGGACCTATTCAACTTAAAAAATACTTCAAAGGACAAAATGATAGATAACAAATGAATTTTTTGAAAATTGTTGCACAGAAAAAAATTGAGGCTTAAAGGGACATTTCATTCCAATTTCAATTTTTTAAAGTATGTCTTGATGCCAAGATTGGTTATTCTAATGAGTATAAATGCTATTAGTTTTTTGAAGTTGTTGCCAATAAGCTAGAAACACGCATTTAAAGTTGAGACATAATCGATAAATTGCATATAAATCCGAACTGTTGTCCACAACAATTTGTTCAATTTTAACACAAAAATATAAATTTCTCGTAAACGGCGCAATATTTTGGCTTGAAATTTTCAGAATTTTCATAAGGAAATATGCTTTTTCAGATAAAAATAAAAGTAAAATTTATGACAAAAAATTCTGAAATGTCACTTTAAAGAGAAATTGCTGATTTTCTCAATGTTTTCTGAAGCTCTTATTCACAAAGACGTCAAAATCAGGTCTTGTAAATGAAAGGTAAAGGTCAGGTTTTTTAAACAATTACTGTTAGGTTGCAATGTTGTTTCACCAACAGTTGTATTGCCCATACAGCGCTTGGTTTTGACGGCCCTTATAGAAAATACTTCTATGCATTTGTTGTCTATAGCAACCGTCAAATTTCAGAAGTCCAAGTTTTTGCGGTTAGAGAAAGGATTAACCTTGATATGTGTTAGAAAATTTCACATAGACTTTGATACCTGTAGAGCTTACAATCAGTCTATGTACCTGATTATCCACCTGAACTGCCAAATAAGACGAGTAAACGGAAAATAAGACGATAATAACAGGGTATTGGGCGTTACTACCCATCATAAAACATGACAAAAATAACTGCCTCGTGAATTATGGGGGCCAAAACTAGCTTCTGTAACATAACACGGAACATAAGTAGGTACTTTGTATCCCCTTTTGAAGGCTTTGTTATACCTTTAACTCTTTTCTGGTTGACAAAATTTAAGGTTGTTCCAATTTGAAGGGCTGAAGATGATGATGAAAATATATGATTTGTATACCAAATAACACATAAAATACTGACCATAATAGAGAAAATACTGATTATCAGCTATTTTCTTTTTCCCCTCATTGTTTTCTGAAGCAAGGGATATCAAAAGTAAGGCTGGATAATCAGTATTTACTTCTAATATTGTTTCTATTTTGAAAGCTTTTCTTACAGACGCTGCAATACAGGCACCTCAAAAAGCAAGTTTAAAGTTTCAGAGAAATAGCATTCACGGTGTATAATCATGTGACTTAGAATTTTCGATAATCTTCAATAACTTTGTCAATACTTGACCAATTTGAATTCGGTTTGAAGCAGAGGAGGTGGAAAAATGTCAGGAATAACATGGTTTGGGTAGATTTTTAAAAAATCAACTGATAAAAAGTTATTGAAGATAAACCAAAATTTTGGTTTATCTTCAAAGATAAACCAAAATTTTGGTTTATCTTCAATAACTTTTTTATCAATTAATTTTTAAAAAATCAACCATGTCCAGCTAATGTCTGATGTCTTTCCACATTCTCTGCTTCAAACCAAATTCAAATCGGTCCTATATTGACAAAGTTATTGAAGATAATCAGTAATTATTGCATCACATGATTATCCACCGTGGCATTAGTAGAAACAGAAATATGACAGTTGCAAGTTAAACCTTAACCAAATTGTAATTCCAACATCCACACCCGGATGACATTTCACACACCCCATCCAATCCCCTTTTCTCTGAAAGGTTGTGTGCTAAAAACAGCTGTGGATTTGGTGCAGTGGCAACATACTACATTTTCAGGCTTCAATACCAGCCGTTAATAGTAGGCCATATTCAGTATAGCAATATTTTTCTGCTGAGACTGTCAGTCTGTCACTGCTCCACCTTATCTTTATCAACCCTGTCTACAAACACGATCCAAGTACAAAATACCCAAAAGCCCAAAAGGACAGCAAATTGCCACTTTTCAACAAAAATCTTGCAACTGCAGCTTGTTTTAAGCTGCAGTTACGAGATTTTTGTTACAAGAGGACCCTGAGGGCCCTAAATCGCTCACCTGAGTAATGTTTTAATAATGCCAAAAAACTTTGCATATGTTACGCATTGTGGTCCCAGAGAAGAATTTGGCCATGAAGTTTAGGAGGAGATGTCGTTTACAAAAATTGATGAGTTTTATGACATTTCCCATTTTCTGATGCCACAGCAACCAGAGTTTTTCATGGATTTCAATTCTTTTAGCAATTTTCAAAAGGGACCACCCAAGGAACATTTCTGCCAAATTTGGTTGATTTTAACCCAGAAGTTAAGGAGGAGATATTGTTTAAAGAAGTTGTTAAGTTTTTGTGAAATTTTCCATTTTCCGATGACACGGCAACCAGAGTTTTTCATTGATTTCAATTCTTTTAGCAATGCTTATAAGGGACTACCCAAGGAACATTTCTGCCAAGTTTGGTTGATTTTAACCCAGAGGTTAAGGAGGAGATGTTGTTTAAAGAAGTTGTTAAGTTTTTATGAAATTTACCATTTTCCGATGCCACGGCAACCAGAGTTTTTCATGGATTTCAATTCTTTTAGCAATTTTCAAAAGGGACCACCCAAGGAACATTTCTGCCAAATTTGGTTGATTTTAACCCAGAGGTTAAGGAGGAGATGTTGTTTAAAGAAGTTGTTAAGTTTTTGTGAAATTTTCCATTTTCCGATGCCACGGCAACCAGAGTTTTTCATTGATTTCAATTCTTTTAGCAATGCTTATAAGGGACTACCCAAGGAACATTTCTGCCAAGTTTGGTTGATTTTAACCCAGAGGTTAAGGAGGAGATGTTGTTTAAAGAAGTTGTTAAGTTTTTGTGAAATTTACCATTTTCCGATGCCACGGCAACCAGAGTTTTTCATGGATTTCAATTCTTTTAGTTATTTTCAAAAGGGACCTGACCCAAGGAACATTTCTGCCAAATTTGGTTGATTTTAACCCAGAAGTTAAGGAGGAGATGTCGTTTAAAGAAATTGTTGAGCTTTTGTGAAATTTCCCATTTTCCGATGCCACGGCAACCAGAGTTTTTCATGGATTTCAATTCTTTTAGCAATTTTAAAAGGGACTACCCAAGGAACATTTCCGCCAAGTTTGGTTGATTTTGACCCAGAAGTTAAGGAGGAGATGTCGTTTAAAGAAATTGTTGAGCTTTTGTGAAATTTCCCATTTTCCGATGCCATGACAACCAGAGTTTTTCATGGATTTCAATTCTTTTAGCAATGCTTATAAGGGACCACCCAAGGAACATTTCTGCCAAGTTTGGTTGATTTTGACCCAGAAGTTAAGGAGGAGATGTTGTTTAAAGAAGTTGTTGAGCTTTTGTGAAATTTCCCATTTTCCGATGCCACAGCAACCAGAGTTTTTCATGGATTTCAATTCTTTTAGCAATTTTTATAAAGGATCACCCAAGGAACATTTCTGCCAAGTTTGGTTGATTTTGACCTAGTAGTTAAGGAAAAGATGTCGTTTAAAGAAATTTTTGAGCTTTTGTGAAATTTCCCATTTTCCGATGCCACGGCAACCAGAGTTTTTCATGGATTTCAATTCTTTTAGCAATTTTCATAAGGGACCACCCAAGGAACATTTCTGCCAAGTTTGGTTGATTTTGACCCAGTAGTTTAGGAGGAGATGTCGTTTAAAGAAATTGACGCCGTGACGGACAGACGGACGCCGGACATTGATAGATCACAATACCTCACCTTGAGCACTTCGTGCTCAGGTGAGCTAAAAATGCAGTGAAATACAAGAAAACATTGGATCCATAGGGTAACAAATAACACAGAGTGTAACCACAAAAAAAGATACTGGTAATATTTTTTTAAGGACCATGATGACAAATGACGAACAAGTCTAAGTGACAGGTTCACAAGATGGGGGCCAATCCGATGTCAAAGGTACAGGGGTTTTCATTCATCAATTAAACCAAATTACACCAGATTCAAACCCATGGAGGGATTATAGGTGTTGAAACAAAATCTCAGGGCCATTTTAAATGCTGATCTCTTTAAGAGCAAGTCACTGGCATCGCAAAACACCTCTCTTGTAACATCTTTAAATAATATTGTAAAGAAATAAACTCGCTGCGCCTTTCAAACAAGAGACCTGACTTATCTTTACATAATTCATGAACATACAAAGTACAGTGATTTGAAGTTCCAAATTCGACCCTTGGTAGTCCACTATAACCATTGACTTTTCATTGTTTTGTAAAAATACCACAAGATGCATCATGGGCGGATCTAGAGGGGGGTGGGGTGGGGGGGAGGTCCAGACCCCCCCTGGCATTGACCGAAAATTTAATTTTGATGATACAAATTTAGTGTAACGTTACATATTTACATAATTTGGGCTTGGAACCCCCCCCCCCCCCTGGAAAAAAAATTAGGGCTTGGACCCCCCCCCCCCCCCTGGAAAAAATCCTGGATCCCCCCTTGTGCACTGTAAAGAAACATATTAATTGATTGGTTAATTTATTGATTGGTGAATCAATTGCTTGTTTGATTGTGATTGATTGATTGATTTAAATGGGTTTAAACATTATTCTAAACATATTTACCTTACCTTTAAGATGTCTGTGGACCCGAGCATGTGTTCACAGCTTTTCTTGCAGTCAGGTAACAGATAATACATCATTGAACCAACTGCTCATCCTACAAAGACAATTCAAAGATTTTTGTCCTTCCTGTTTGAAAAGGGTTATATCTAAAGTAAAGGACTCTTTTTCATGCCTTTGAGATTTCCTCATTAAGACTTGGTGCAAAAATTAATGTTTTTTCTCCCATTATAATCACAAATGAAAAATATCTTTTTCTTGGTTCATGAATTTTTTACACATGAAAACACCATTGCTCGTTTCTTATCGCTTTTTTGTTCAAAATGCTGCAGGTCTTTGCTTGCCTAGTAATCAAGCTCACATTAACCCTTTCTCAAAATTAATGCATGGATTTGAACCTACCTGAGCCCAAGTGCTGGAATAAACATTATCAAGATAAGAATAAAATGATTCAATAATACCCGGTATCTGATTTTATAAGATAAATGAAAAGCAATCATCCGTTTTAGTTCTGTTTACTCAGGCCCGTAGGAACAGGGGGGGCTAGGGGGGGCTAAGCCCCCCCCCCCCCAAAGTTGGCCAAAAATGCCGAATTTTCTTAATTTTAAACTGAAAATTTTGGGAAAATCCAAATTAGCCCCCCCCCAATATTCAGGACAAGGACTTTAGCCCCCCCCCAATATGAAATTGCTTCCTACGGGCCTGTTACTTTATCATCTGTAGCTCCTTCCCATTTATACAGACTGACAAAAGTAAAACAATATACCCCCATTACAGTGGCATAAATATGGAAAGGAAGCAGTATGAATGAGTGTTGAAATGTTCATCAAAATATTACCTATGAACAGACAGACAGATGAAAGAAGAAACAAATGTACATCATGACAACTACATGCTTTTAAGAGTCCAAACTTCTCCCAGGATGTGTAAAAGACCATCATGACAGCGCCTACAGATTTTCTACCATGATTTCAGATTTTCTAATTAATCACAGATTAAAAACAACAAAAAAAGATCAGATTTATCTCTCAGTTACAACACACAGCTACATGCAATCAGGATAATGGACGAGTTTATAAAATTTTAATTGAGCTCTAACTACTGATAAAGCAAATAGAGTGGATCAAATCATCAGTTGGCGTCAAAAATAAGGTAACTACAGCTTGAATAAGCTGTAGTTACCTCATTTTTGTCGCCAACTGACACATTGTATTTCATCATGAGGGTGCTTGGTTGGAATTTGTTAATGGAGTCCCTATTAATGGGATTAAACAAAAAAGCATGTGACACCATGCCTTCATTAAGAACTATTCAATTTTATCATCCTCCTGCTCTTTTTATAGAAGCTATGCATCAACAATGAGGAAGCAGTAACAGAAATTTGACTTCATGGAAAGAATTTGCTTTCTTCAAAGGCTAGAGACAGAGAATTATTAATAAGATTGATATTATGCAACTCTGAGGATGCATGTAACTATATTTCTGTTTGCTCATCTAGGGCTCATAATTATTATCGATGATAATATGCCACAAATTTAAATTTACCATCATGATTTTCTGTCCAACTTGGTTGTTACGATCGTTGATAATACGGGCCCTGAAGTTTACATCCTCATGGTGGTTATGTGCCTGACATTATAAGGAAGTCCCGAGTTATCTGCCAAGGAATATAAAAAATACAAATTAGATTTAAATCAAACACTCTTGTTTGGTTATTAATCTTAAAACCCTTCCCCCCAAAAAGATAGGTTTTGACAGCCTTAAGAAATGGGCCCTCAGAGTTAGAGGATTTAGAGAAAAGCTTTTCCTTTTGTTCAATGTTTCATATCCATTCTAGTATAAATTGCAAGTCTTTTTTCAATTAACAAGAGCAACGCTGGGCGTGGCATTATACGCCCGAAGCTCAGAAATAAATGGGTGTGTGATATTTGTTGATGTCCTGTTCTTTTCTAAAAGTCTCTTGCAAGTATCCGACAAAACAAAATTCACCAAGTACTAAAATATTCACAAAGTGTTGCAAGTGCCCGAGTACTACTAAAATATTCACAAATTTAATCAGATTGAGATAAGGTAAGCAAACACCCTAGCTATGAGTTCTACACACATGTGAAGTTTCAACATCGTAGGCCTTGTATTTTGAAAGTAATGGACCGGACACCAATTAGCAAACTGAATCAAACAAAGGGCAATAAGTAAAAAATTATAAATGGTAGAGTTAGGGTTATTGCGCTCTGCACACCCTAGCTATGATATCTATACACCTGTGAAGTTTCAACAATATATGCCTGATAGTTTCAAAGTTATGGACCGGACACAAAATTGCTAACTGAATCAAACAAAATCAAACAAAGGGCAATAACTCAAAAATTACAAATGGTAGAGTTGTGGTTCTTGCGCTCTGCACACCCTAGCTATGAGATCTATACACCTGTGAAGTTTCAAGACCACAGGCCTTATAGTTTCAAAGTTATGGACCGGACACGAATTTGCTAACTGAATCAAACATAATCAAACAAAGGGCAATAACTCAAAAATTATAAATGGTAGAGTTGTGGTTCTTGCGCTCTGCACACCCTAGCTATGAGATCTATACACCTGTGAAGTTTGAAGACCACAGGCCTTATAGTTTCAAAGTTATGGACCGGACACGAATTTGTTAACTGAATCAAACAAAATCAAACAAAGGGCAATAACTCAAAAATTACAAATGGTAGAGTTGTGGTTCTTGCGCTCTGCACACCCTAGCTATGATATCTATACACCTGTGAAGTTTGAAGACCATAGGCCTTATAGTTTCAAAGTTATGGACCGGACATGAATTTGCTAACTGAATCAAACAAAGGGAAATAACTCAAAAATTACAAATGGTAGAGTTGTGGTTCTTGCGCTTTGCACACCCTAGCTATGAGATCTATACACCTGTGAAGTTTCAAGACCATAGGCCTTATAGTTTCAAAGTTATGGACCGGACACGAATTTGCTAACGGACAGACGGACAGACAGACGGACAGACAGACAGACGATGCACGCGATAACATAATACGACCCTTCGGGCGTATAAAAAAAGGAAAAATTGTATAAGACAGTCTGAAATTTAACACAATTTAGAATTATGTTGTCTTGTAAATAGTTAAGTGTTTAGTCCTGTCAAATCTTGGACCATTAAGCCTGTCATTACTATCGTGATAAAAAGAAATGAAAGTGCATTGATCGATTTAATTCCTTTTGTAGTAGGAATTTGGCTCGGTATTTGCACGTATTTTACGTATTTATCGAATTTATCACCTTCAAACACAAATCTTTTCAAAGGTAGTACTCTTGGTAATGAATTTTTTATGACCTTAATTTTCTATTTACAATATGACATGACCTTAGAGTAGTTTAAAGCTTCTATTTTTTCCTATTGCTTTGGACCTCAAATCTTTTAAATTGTTTTTTAAACATTGCTTTACATTTATTGCAGGATTACATTGAATTCACAATTGTCGACAGTTCTCACAGGGTACACATATCATTTGAGTTAAAATATCTTTACTCATTACCAGACAGCGAAATCTTAGAATTGTCCAATCCTTTTAACCCTTTCCCAAACAAGACCTGGTTTTGAAGTCTCTAATTGAATAGGCTTGGGAAAACATTGAGGCAAAAGAAGAAACTGCTGATAACCAGCAGTTTCTCCTTTTGTCTCAATATTTTCTATGTCATATTTTACACAAATCTTATCTGTAATAATATCCATTTTGTCATTTGTGGCAGTTTTTGAAGTGGATCATCCTAAAATTTTGTTGTTTGGGAAGGGTTAACTCATTATCAGACAGCAAAATTTTTTAATTGTCCAATCCAAAGAAGCTGCAGACAATTTCAAGTAAAAGAAATTGAATAGGGGGGACATTGAGGGAAATAAAGAAATTGCTTGTGACAATGTTTGCTATTGTGTGGGTGCCATACAGCATACCACTGTTTTTCAACGAAAACCTTGTAAGTTGTAACTGCAGCTTCAAACAAGCTGCAGTTACGAGGTTTTCTTTGAAATGCGACTATATCATAATGAGTGAATGGGTTAAAGTTAATTTTTCAAAGAACTGTCCAGAACAACAGTTCTAAGAAATCACTTTAAAAGAGGCACCTTACAATAATCAGCATTTTTGCATCATCAACTGCCAATAGGGAACGATTTTATCCAGTTCATCGTGACGTAAATTCGGACAAACAAAATAGCATTTCGTATGTGTTGTTATAAAATCTCGTAACTACGGCTTGATTTAAGCCGTAGTTACGAGATTTTATAACAACACCGACAGTTTATCAAAACATAACAGTAAACCTAGTCTATTGTTAGCACAAAATTCTTTGCCATTAAAGCACAATGGCTTTCAGCTCTCATAATCATGCACCCATTTATATATGCCGTGGAGAAGAAAAGAAATGAAGAGTCTACAACTTACTTCTTTCTTCTGTAAAATTCTCGCGGCAACACTACAATTCAAACCTGGGATCCTCTGGTTCCAAAGCCAGCATCCTACAACCATACAATGATGTACCATCATGAAAACAAATTATTTTTTCTTACCCAAAGCAACAAAATTTTAGGGTGTTCCAAATTCACAGGTGATTCAGACAACAAAATTACTGATACCAATTGAGAGAAACATATGTGACATAGCCTGAAAAGTACTGCCTGAAAAGGAGAAAATGCTGATGGTTATCAGCATTTTCTTCTTTTCTTGCAGTGCTTTTCAAAGCTTCCTTAGTTAGAGATGTCAAATGCAGATCTTGTTTGGGAAAGAGTAAAATACTATTTTGATAGAGCAAGAGTGAGTGTATTAATTTCCTGGGAGGAGTCGAATGACTCGAGGTACTGGCTTTAAAAGGTAACATTAACAAAAGGGATAATTTAATTATACAGATTTTCATGTCAAAATGTTGTCTTTAGTTACTAAGTCAGTCTTGTTGTAGTACAAAATGTTTTCTCCACTTGGCTGAGATGTTCGGAACTTCCCAAATTGACAAGCAACACGAATTCTGATTGCTTCAGTTAAACCCAAAAGGGGGGTGCAGGCAGTATATATTTTTAAACAGATATCTTCAAAAAGAGCTTCAGAGAGCAGTCCATATAGAGCATATATATAGCATATAGCAGCGCCCGAGAGGGGCTTGTTGGTAAAATTGGCCATTTTTTTAATTCAAGGACAGGTAATTCAAGAAATCCATGAGTTATCTGAATTTTAAAAGAACAAGAAGTCACCATGGAGATTCATTAAGGCAAGTTTGATCATATTGCGGTTGAAACTGTAGGAGTTGTACTCAAAAGAAAATGGGCATTTTTTATTCAAGGGCAGATAATGATTATTCAAGAACAAAAAGTTATCTGAATTCCGTATGTGGAGTGCACAACTAAGACAATAGAGATTCATTGTGACAAGTTTGATCAAATTCAGGTTGAAACTGCAGGAGGAGTTGCGCAAACAAGAAAATGGGCATTTGTTTCATTCAAAGGCAGATAATTCAAGAATGAAGAGTTATCTGAATTCCATAAGTAATTTGCACAACTAGACATCATGGAAATTCTTTGTAGCAAGTTTGATCATATTCCAGTTGAAACTGTAGGAGGAGTTGCGCACACAAGAAAATGAGCATTTGTTTCATTCAATGGAAGATAATTCAAGAACAAAAGGAGTTATCTGGGCTGCGTTCAGTAAGACAAAATTTTGTCTTACTGAACGCAGGGCAGAATTCCATAAGTAATGTGCACAACTAGACACCATGGAGATTCATTATGGCAAGTTTAATCAAATTCCAGTTGAAACTGTAGGAGTTGTACTCACAAGAAAATGGGCATTTTTTTTTATTCAAGGGCAGATAATTCAAGAACAAAAGGAGTTATCTGAATTCCTTAAATGGTGTGCACAACTAGAAACCATGAATATTCATTGTGGCAAGTTTGATCAAATTCTGGTTGAAACTGTAGGAGGAGTTGCACAGACAAGAAGTTGCTAATAGACAGACAGACAGATGAACAGACAACCAGGGCCATAACATAATACGACCCTTCAGGCATATAAAAAGCTACCGTATATGTGTTTAAACTTTCATTTTGTCGGCTGCAGCAGGTCTCAAATTGGACTGCTCTAAAATGTTGTTGTATAGGAAAGGGTTATCTCGTATACATACTATATACCTTGTATCACTCTTTGGCACCAAAATAAAATCTTTTGTGAGCACATAATATATCTGATGGTGGCATCCGTGGAACATTTCTCTGCAATCTTCCCTGTCATTTCTGGAATAAAAAAGTTTAAACAGTAAGTTAAAACAACCAAGAACACTAAGGCATACATAGAGGGCTATGGTAATTTTAACCCATTCCCAAACAGTGACTTTTTTATGCCTCTGATATAAGAGATTTTGGAAAACATGGTGGAAAATTCCAAACTCTTCTTTTTTGTTACTGACATCAAAATCAGAGCTTGTATATTCACCTTAAGTAGACTGCAAAAACATTTCCATAAGGATGTGTGCATTTAACTGCAGGACCATTATCCGAGGCCATTTATGTCAGTGTAGACTATAAACAGGAGTCAAGAGATACATTAGCCTAAAATGGGCAGTTTTTTTATCTTTTGTGAAATATTACCTGTATCTTTTACTCATCTGTCACCATGACAACAGCGTTAGTAGTATGTCCACTTTTTGTGTCCTGAAATGTTTCGAAAATGAAGAAATTAAATCCTTGAGCAAAATCCAGACATTGATCAGAATGCTATAGATCTAATCCAGATTCAAATATGAATGAAACGGTTTTCCTGGTATGAAAGCATATAAATCCTTTCCCAAAGAAGAGACTTTTCTAAAGACACAAAAGTATTATGGTACATAGAAACAGCATAAATTATTGAGGTAATACTGAAAACAAGATAATGTTTGTGAAACACAAATGCCCGCCAAAAAGGCCAAAGTAAAGTTTTGGGACAGACGGATGGAGGGACAGATAGACAGACAGACAGCTAGACACAGTTAAAACAATATTCCCCAGATCTTTCGATATGGGGGCATATAAATACTGTTTATCAGCCTTTCTTCAGTTCTCCCGTGGTTTTTTTTCTTCATTTTCCCCCATTACAGATGTAGCATCCATTTTTGTTGGTTGCAGCTCATCTTTGACTGTATTGCTTGGGAAAGGGTGAAATGAATAATTACTGCCAGCAATGTTGGCAATGAATTGTCTCAAACACTTGTAATGGTTTAGTTGTGCCGGTTAATAGGTTCTTGGCAAGTCAAGGACCATATACATGTATATTTTATGTATATTATAAACCTTTTCCTATCATTTGAAAGGTTTATGGGTGAAACATCTAGATATATTCCGGATTTTTGTAATTCCGTCGTGACAGAGTTGTCGTTCATGCGGGACGGTATACCGTCTTCCGGTGTCAATTAGTGGGAAAGAACCGCTACTGCATAAAGGAATGCCATAATTTTGCGGATAGAATTAGAAATTTTGAACTGCACAAAGTATATCAAAAGAAGCAAATACAAGACGAGCTTGGGTTCGTGTAATAAGTCGTAAGAATTAGAACCAAACATCGAATCTGGCAGTGGCCTAGGCCTAGGTCTGAGGGACAATATTAGCCGAAACACGTAGATCGTTGGGTGATTCCAACAGAGGTTACCTCAGCAGAGAGAAGAAAGAGAAAACCTCATCACAACATAGTCACATTACACTAAGCGAATACATATCAAAGTAGATCTAGTCTATTGAGACAGAAGGAGAAAATGTTTCCCAAAATATTAATTTTCTCTTAAGTAGGCCTAGTAAACATCAAAACCAGGCTTGTTTGGGAAATCTTTCACGAACAAACAATGAATTACACAGATCTAGATCTACTTGAACGAAATCGCAAAATTTTGAGAGAAAAGAAAAACATGCTGACTTTGCTCACAATTTAATGTTCCCTCAATATTTCGTATTCTACAATCTACACCAAACTGTTCTTCTTCATAGATCTTATAGTCTACAGCCTGCTTCAAATTTAAATTAAATTTGAAATGATGGTTTATTATGTTAACCCTTTCCTGACCAATTCGTTGTTTTGAAGCCCACAATTAGCAAAATCAGTATCATTCTGATAATTAGCAAGACTTAATTTGGAAAGGACCAAATTTTGTTGTTTGGGTAAGGGTTAAAAAAAGATCTATCATTTTTTTCGCCAATGAGGTCAATTACCGGACTTTGATATTAGGAAAGGGGTTTAAAATTTTGAAGAATTCGTTTTCAAAAGTGCCGAAAAAATGATGGATCTTTTTTGATTGTTTGGAAAAAACATTGAGAAAAAGGAGACAATTTGATGATGGACAGAAATATCGCCTCTTTCCTCAATAACTATTTTCGATATTAATCGTTTTCCGACAGTGGAAAACTGTGTAGAGCGGAATGTTCTTACAAACAATTACAAAATATTCGTTTGGAAAAACTTGCTCGCATCGTACATGTATGGATACATGATGTATTTTCCCCCAAAGGTGCTCCACTCCACTGTATTTCTATGATGTCATATGACTAGAGTAAGTAATGCAAAGTCATGACGTCACATATCGACACTCGCCTGATTTGAGGCACTCAACGGGGAAAAATATTTTCAATGATAACCTATCATCGGATTATGGCACATTTCTTTTGTTGTAGATCTCTGAATATGGTTTGAAAATGATGGAAGGTGCAGAGGTATTATTAGGTTCCATTATAAAGTTACAATGATAATCATTTTCATTTTATTACTCATTGATTTGATGAAAATATTAAAGTTGCCGCTTGTCATACAGGCAAATGGAAGTAAACAACTCTGTATTACTGGAATTACGAAAAGACCCAATAGCGTCATCTATGAAGTAAAGTTGGCAATTTGACTTTGAAACATTTTTCAGGTTTAAGCTTTCTTGCCTAAACAAAGTTTGTCAAAAGACATGCAACATCACAGTTTATTTCTGTTGGTAGGAAAAAGCAGATCCAATAAGCCAAACTAACCATGGCGTGAAACATGTGACATAACAATTTCAGGAAATCGTCATTGAATTTTAATACTTGACATGGGCAGATCAAGGGATGGGTTGGGGAAGGGGGGGGGGGGGGGGGGGGGCGACACCCGTGTAACGTTAGATATTTATTGCATTTTAAGCCATAATTTGAGCTTGGACCCCCAACCTACCCCCCACCTACCCCCCCCCCCCCACCCCCCGAAAAAAATGCTTTGCAGAGTAACGATTCGTGTACATGACACTTACCCACAATGAGATCTATCAGTGTACAATGCTTGAAGTTGCTAACACATAGGATGGTTTAGAATATATGCTCTGGAGAAGTATTTTGTTCATGGACGGGCAGACAGACAGATATACATACAGACATACAGGTTGATTCCAGTATACCCACTAAAACATTCGTTTTGTGAGTGTACACTAAAACATTTGTTTTGCGGAGGTATAATTAATCAGAATAAGCAAACTCTCATTTTCACTCATATCATTTTACTTTTTCAATTGATAATTCTCATATCTTGTGATGTTAAGCATCTCTCAACATGTACTGATATTAATTGTAGTTGTTTAGCAAAGGTAACTTGGACAAAAAAGTCTTTAATCCCAACGATCCACTCAACAACAAGATACAAGCCAATGTACAGCATGTTAGACACTGTTTGAAAGTGCCGACCATCCATGTTTGTTAATACAAATAGTGACAAGCTACCTCATACAAGCTGTCAATTATTGTCAAGTGGACATATTTTATAACCCAATTAGCTGCTTGATTGACAGGTCTAGCATGCACTTACTACACTTGCACTGTGTATTCATCAATCATTTAGTTACCTATCTCGGAAAACACTTGTAGCTTGGTTTTCATATTTTGTGATACATCCTATGGCAAATAGCAAGAGGTCAAGATGAACTTTTCTAGGTATTTTCTTCATAAGATTTCTGTCTTTGGGGTGCCATTACCAACCATCAGTCCTTTGAAAAGCAATTTGTATTATTGCAACATACCTATTATAGCCTTATAATGTTGAAAGCAGCAGTCACAGCAATATTCCAGTTATCAGCATTTACTCTTTTCTCCCTCAATTCTTTTCCAAGGCGTCCTCTACAAGTTATATCAAAATTAGGTATCATTTGATAAAGGGATTGCATCACTTTCAATGTGATTTCATCAATCAATTGCACAAGTATGCCTTTAAGTTTGAAGGGCCTACATGCCAATAACAGCGAAATTATTTTATTGTCAAATTGTCATGTCAGGCAAGATTTACTGATACACACTGCAGAAATTCATAATTGTGCCACAAACAAGAGGTCAATGACGGTCCTTAATCGCTCACCAACGAAAACAACTACTACTACTACTACAACGCTAGCATCATGTACAATTTTCATCCATCCATCAATTGCACAAGTATGCCTTTAAGTTTGAAGGGCCTACATGTCAATACCTGCTAAATAATTTTTGTCGAGCCCGCTTGCGGTGAGCTCGACATAGTTGTCACAATGGCGGTTCGGTGTATGTGCGTTAGTGCGTTAGTGCGTGCGTTAGTGCGTGCGTGCGTTAGTGCGTTAGTGCGTGCGTCCGTCCGGATGGAGCTTGTCCGGGCCATAACTTCACCATGGATGGAGGGATTCAGAAATAACTTGGCACAAATGTCAAGCTCAGTAAGGCGGAGTGTCACGTGCAAGAACCAGATTCCAAGCTCAAAGGTCAAGGTCAAACTTGGAGGTCAAATGTCAAAAATGAGAAGATTTTTGCTTGTCCGGGCCATAACTTCACCATGGATGGAGGGATTCAGAAATAACTTGGCACAAATGTCAAGCTCAGTAAGGCAGAGTGTCGCGTGCAAGAACCAGATTCCAAGCTCAAAGGTCAAGGTCAAACTTGGAGGTCAAATGTCAAAAATGAGATGATTTTTGCTTGTCCGGGCCATAACTTCACCATGGATGGAGGGATTCAGAAATAACTTGGCACAAATGTCAAGCTCAGTAAGGCAGAGTGTCGCGTGCAAGAACCAGATTCCAAGCTCAAAGGTCAAGGTCAAACTTGGAGGTCAAATGTCAAAAATGAGATGATTTTTGCTTGTCCGGGCCATAACTTCACCATGGATGGAGGGATTCAGAAATAACTTGGCACAAATGTCAAGCTCAGTAAGGCGGAGTGTCGCGTGCAAAAACCAGATTCCAAGCTCAAAGGTCAAGGTCAAACTTGGAGGTCAAATGTCAAAAATGAGATGATTTTTGCTTGTCCGGGCCATAACTTCACCATGGATGGAGGGATTCAGAAATAACTTAACGGGTCACATATGTATACTCAAATTAATCCATTCTGGTATCTCGTTATAAATACATAGACATGTAATATTTTGTGAACAATAAACTGTCTCACCATGATCCCCATCATTCCAACTTATTTTGTCCCCACTTTTACAACGCCATTGTAATGACAGCTGTAGACATAGGTATGGTCTTCTTTCTTCAAAATGAGCGGGCTCGACATGTTGCCCTTCGGCATCTAGTATTGTCAAATTGTCATGTCAGACAAGATTTACTGATACACATTGCAGAAATACATAATTATGTCACAAAAAGAGCTAGATCATACATAACTCAGCCTGTTATTATGGCTATTACTCATAGATACTTATAAGCTTGCTAGAGATTTTGAATGAAGAAATTTAAACAAGCCTTTCTCAAATGAATTTTGAAGTTCTGCACAATTCACAATATGCAAGACCAATGTGTTTACATGTGGAGTTACATATTGTCACTTTTCTTCAAAAAACTCGTAACTGCAGCTTAAAACAAGCTGCAGTTACGAGGTTTTCGATGAAAAGCAAAAATATTTAACAACTTGTCCATTGTGTTTTTTACGTCCCCCATAAAGGCCAATTTTTCACCTGTGCTGTGTCCATTTACATGGTAATAAACATTTGTTTTTGGACCAATCCTGTGTGACAAGCTGACTACTAGCGGACCCTTTTACATATTACTTTGGCTACCTTCAAAAATGTCATAACTACAGCTTGAAAAAGCTGTAGTTACAACATTTTAAAAAGTAGACGACAATCTGAACTTATGTTATTAAATCTGATTACACTGACCAAAACTTGATTTTGATACAAGACCTTTGACCTACAAACAAAATGAACTCAAATGGCATCAATGTCTACTGTTTTAGGAGAACTAATAAGGTCAAATCATAATGAAGTCTGTCCATGCAGAAGTTATATCAGGACATTTTAGAACTGACACATCTAGATACCTGCAAGCATTCAGTCATTCAAGTAATTGTACATAGCATAGAAGTGGATATCATGTCTAATCACAAGCCAGATAAAAAGTGAAATGAAAGTACAATGTCTGCAAATGTCAGTGTTTGGTTTCTTTAACTCAAAACAAGTCAAGTTTGCTTAGAAATAATCTGCTTTTCAGTAGGAAACCCCCCCTACCTCTTGCCCTAGTATGCATGACAAAATAGACAAATCATAAATGCATTATTATTTGAGGTATACTAGCTCCCTGACTTGAACATAAGACTGTCCGTCACAAGTGTGACCTTGACCTTGATGTATCTTAATGCTGAGGTATGCAAAGACCAATACAAATTTGCTAAATAAAAGCCTTGTCCATTTCAAGTTGTAATTTTTATTTTGTGACATTGAAACATTTGCAGTTGAGGATCAAGAACTTCACCTGACAGAGTGGGGAAATTCATCTCCAGAATCTGAATAGAGATTAACCCTTTCCCAAACAAGACCTGGTTTTGACGTTCCTAATAGAAAAGGCTTGGGAAAACATTGAAACAAAAGAAGAAACTGCTGATAACCAGCAGTTTCTCCTTTTGTCTCAATATTTTCTGTGCCATATTTTACACAAATCATATCTTTAATACCACCCATTTTGTCATTTGTGGCAGTTTTTGAAGTGGATCCCCCTAAAATTTTGTCATTCGGGAAAGGGTTAAACGATAGAAAATGTTACATGTAGATACATTGTACTTCATTTTCTAGGTCAAAAACAAACATCTTTCACAATTATCTCAAAACTTGTCTCAAAATATAAATTTGACAAGAGTGCCATGGTCACAATATACGCCGCCCCAGGGACTAAGTTTTAAGGGGTCATAACTCAGGCAAAAATCAATGAACCATAAAATCCTTCCTTCATGCACATCTACCAATTGAGGTGATAACATTGACCAAGTTTCATGAAGATCCAGCCAGGAACTTAGGAGGAGTTGCGTTGACAAGAAAAGTGGACGGACGGACATACGTACGGACGGACGTACGGACGGATGGACGGACGGACAGACGGAGAAGATGACGCCAATATACGTCAGCCTCCGGCGGCGTATAAAAAATGGTATGGCTACAAATTAATTGATATCTGTGCTCTCAATTTCAGGCTTAAATTTTCACCATTTGGCAAATTGGCAATATGAATTCACATCATTTCTCATTAGGTTGTACTTACATGTCAAGGAGAACAGTAGGTAAGGGTCACCCCATCTATTGTGACAATGTGACTAGGCCTGATTTATAATGTCCATAGACTGCCAGTGGGGACAATTACCACACTGTCTAGCGGGCCACCGTTGACAGCTTCCATTGAGACCCCAATCAGATACCTGGTCAGTCGGACTGATAACGATCTCATTCTACACCGCTGATGACCCCTAATTGGATGTACCTGCTCTTATCTCATTTCTGATTACGAAAATATTTGTTTGGATTACGAGGGATTATATTCAAATGTATCTTCTTTTTTTAAGATAACAAATAAAAGATATCATCTTATAAAACCACACTGATAATTCAACAAGACTGATATAAATTAATTGTGTCCCCAGAAAAGATTTTATCTTGGTTGTGTTTTTGTTGTTTTTCTTTTTGATAAAGTGTGCAATTATCACTAGCAAAGACTAACACAAAACAAAAGTGAAAATTGAGCTCATTCTTGTGATTTTTTGTGAAACTATCACTAAGTGATTCATTGTGAAAGGACTTTTACTAAGATTAAATTAATAGTGATTGACTGAACAAGGACTTTTACAGGAGATTCAAACTCAGAGTCAATAGCCAAACCAAAAGTAAGTTTACCCTTTACTGAAAATTAATATGAAAAGCCAATTAATTTTGTTATTAATAAATATTGATTCCTGCTATACAATTGGAAGAAGAATATATCTTGCAGCTTGACAATTACAACCACAAAGATTCTTCATTACCAGTTTAGCTACTTCCAGTAGTAGCATGGGTCATGGTCAAACTGCTTTTTCAGCATCATCTGAACTGGTCCTCGTATGCTATAAGAGGCCTATTTTTCCATATCCCAGCTCTCTTTATTTTACCGAGATTCTGATTACAGCCTTCTCCCTGCAATACATGTATACAAAACACATTAATAGAAAATACTTGGGAAAAGATTGAGGCAAAAGAAGAAAATGCTGAAAATCAGCATTTTCTCCTTTTGTCTCAATATTTTCTGTGCTATATCATGCACCAGTATTGTCTTTATCAACATCTATTTTACTGTCTGCAGCATCTTTCAAATTAGACCACCCTGATTTTTTGCAGTTTGGGAAAGAGCTGAACTGCATATTCAGCACCATGGTCTAATTTGATTTTGATTTGATTCTCCCATGCCATAAGAAGCCTTTTTCCATCTTCTTCCTCGCTCATTTATTTCACCAGATTCTGGCAGCAGCATTTTCCCTGCAATACATATAAAAGCACATTAATCTTTGGCATTTTATTGACCAATTTGACCTGCAAATACGACAGGACAAAAATTACATGAGCGTTATTCTGTCATCGAAAGTTCACCAACATGCCATTTTAAAGATAGCCATCTCTCAAACAATTATTACCCTTGTCGAGCTGAAAATAAGACTTATAACCATTGCTGGCAACACCAGTAAGATGAAGGACACAAAGATCAGACTGGAATTATATGTTGATCTATGTCGTTACTTGATGCCAAAAAAGCATTTTACAGAGATAAGCATGGCAACATTTGGCTAAAGTTTTTGATCCTCTTTCTAGGTTAGCTAAGTTGAAAGCAGTTGTTTCAAGACAACTATCAATGTAAAATTGTCAATTGTCAATAGATACAAAGCATTGGGGAGTTCAAGATAAAAAGTCTGATGTTTGAAAGATTTCCATCCTTACTAACAATAATTTTGTCATTTGCAGCCACCCTCACTTTAGCCCGTGTTTAAATTTATCATTCGCGAAAAGGTTACAAGATAGCCATCTCCCGTAGAGGGCAAGTCATGTGCCCGGTAGGGGAATAATTATATCCGTAATTACTTCAATATTTAATCAAAATGGACACCAATCAAATATGGCCTGGCCGGACAATAGGTGACAATTTTCACATTAAATAAACTGCACAACGCTACATGCTGACAGAAACAGCCGAAAGTCATGGGCCATTGTCAAACCAACAAAATTTTATCCTTTCCAAAATGGTTCAATGTTTACATGGTTCAAATTTAACCCTTTCCCGAACGGCAAAATTTTAGGATGATCCACTTCAGAAACTGCCACAAATGACAAAATGGAAGTTGTTAAAGATAGAATTTGTGTAAAATATGGCATAGAAAATATTGAGACAAAAGGAGAAACTGCTGTTTATCAGCAGTTTCTTCTTTTGTTTCAATGTTTTCCCAAGTCTTTCCTTTTAGGGACGTCAAAACCAGGTCTTGTTTGGGAATGTGTTAAAGGATGCAATTGTGAATCATTCCCTGGGAAATGCTGTATATATTTTATCTCAGAATCCAATGATGTGCAATGCGCAAATTATGTGCAATTGACCCAATTAAAAAGGCATTATTAAAATGTTCAATATCTTTTAGCTTTTAACCATAAGGCAGATAAGCTTATCATTACTATGTAACTGTGTCTATGAAATTATGTTGCTTCTTGATCAAAATTTATAATAATAGAAAAAGGTTGGTCTTTTGACCTTGAACACATAATGGCCTTGTGGAAGAAAGCATAGGAAAATATTCAGGCAAAAGGAGAAAATGCCAATAAATATCTCATGTTATATGGACATCCAATTTATAATCTGAAGTTGCTCATTTTGGTTGTTTCAGAAGGTATCTTACAAAAAGAAATTACATGTAAACTATTCTGTATTTCTTCGCATTCTTAGGTACAGCCAGATAAGTGTCTCTTTGGTCATTTGACCTTGGACACAGAATGACCTTCAGGCAATTTAAGTCTATGCATGCAAGCAAGCGAACAGAAGCAAAACTTGGTGATAACATGATTGCCAGGTGTAATATGGACCAGGGGTGAATGGTCAATGTTGTATGAATTTTTAATGTCCATTAGTGAAATGAGGCATTGAGCCACTGCTGACCACTGGTCAGTGATACTGTTTGTACTGTTACCCAATGTCCTGTTATCTGCTGACCATCAGGGAGTGGACATTATTAGGTAGTGGTCATCCTATGTCCAAACTCAATATTGACCCTTCCTTACAGATGACTGCCTTTGGTGATCCTATGTATATTCTATCCTCCTTTTGCCTCAATATTTGCTGTCCTATAATATACATAAATCCTCTTTTTCTACATCTTTTCAGTTGACAGAGCATCAGCTTTAACCTTGGCTTTCCCAAAAGGCAGAACTATGAACTGGTCCAATTTAAAAGCTGTTTCTGATGTTCAAATTTGGCGCTCACTGATTCAGATTTTCGCACACTATAGCAAAGAAAATCTATCTATACTGCATGAGTCCCCATACTGCATCACCCTCTTGCATAGATTACATGTAGAAAATATTGAGGCAAAAGAAGAAAATGCTGATCATCAGCATTTTCTTCTGTTGCCTCAATGTTTTTCCCAGCCTAGTTTCCAGTGAGCCGACAATTCAAAACCAGGTCTGGTCTTGGGAAAGAGTTAACTTGAGCGCTGGCTGTTATTCAATGCCATGTTATCAGTGACCATCAAGGATGACCAAAATATGGTCAGTCTGTACTCAAACTGTTACAATGATTCTGAAAACATGATTTATAACTTCACAACACCAATTTTAACTTAATGAAATTGATCAAAATGATAAAATCTAGTATGGGAAATTTCAAAATAGGAGAGGGTAGCTATATACCTAGAGGACTAAATTTTAGAAATCCAATTTAAAACCAATTTTCTGCAATCTGAAATGGTATAGACATTGGTTGAGACAAACAATAAATTGAATATTTTGCATAATTCATAAGATATTCTAGGCATTTGTTCTGCAAAACTTGCAAATGAAGTTACAAATGGTGAATAAAGACAAAAAAATATGTTCTAATGGATGTAGGTGGTTTCAAGAAAAGCAATATGACATTGCAGTAGTTCAAATTAATGAAAGTTGCTACAGATGTTGAGATATTAAAAGGCAAAAGGAAACACTTGGATTAATAGTCCTTAATTGTTGGTGAAATAAAATTGTTTTATAGAATCTTTAAGGTTTACGAACTGAGAATGAAATGCAGAGCCAGAGGCGAAATATGAAAAGTGCCAGTAATTCCTAAACTGTGTTACATTTCCATTCCAAATACAAACATAAGCATTTTGTATGGTTTAGCATTTTGAATTAATGCATACTTATGGAAATATTTGACAAAATATTCAAAATTACCTCCCTTGCATATGAATATTGAGTAAAATAATATTTGTAAATTATTTTCTTCTTGAAGCATAATCTTGAAATCCGGCTTGGTGAATCAACTTATGTGAAGTGTGTTTACAATTGTGTGTAATTTGATGCATTTCGTATGGCTAGAAAGTGGTGTTTTCATTCTCAGTTCGTAAACCTTAAAGCATAAAAAATTGTTTAACTCTGAAGCAGAATTGCATAAAAAAAGTTATGTATAATATCAAAAATGCCCTTAAAACTTGTTTGGTAATAAACAATTCAATCATGGCCACAGACAAAATTGACAGCCTTCAGACTGAACTAATGATTGTATGATTTCAAATTTTAATTGAAATATTAGGTCACATGACATGCTAGACATCAGCCATCATCCCTGACAGACTTTTCATGTCAAAGTAAATGATCCAGGAGTTAGAAAATGGTCCCTTAAAGCATTTGAGATCAACATGTATCCAGATCAGACTGTGCAAATGCACAGTCTGATCAGGATCCATGATTATTTCTAATAGCTTAATATACCATGCAGAAACTGTAAGACAGTAGGATACAATCCACTGAAAAAAAATGCTAATAGAAATAAGGAAATCTTGCAATCATTTGCATTGTGAGACTATCAGGACCTTGAATCAATGCATCTTTTGTCTTCAAAATATATCATCCTTACTATAAAGGACATGCAGCAAACTCAACTGAATCAGTTGAAAATTAACACAAGTTTTCCAAAAATTGGTAGTAAATATAATATACAAAGACTGTGAGCCTACAATATTTTCACTTTCAATCAAATGAACCATAAAATAATTAACAATTCAATTATAGCAACAGACAAAATTGACAGGCTTCAGACTATACTAATGATGTCTGTTTTTAAATTCAATTGAAAAATTATATCACATGACATCTTCGACACAAGTCAAGCCATTAAAAGCATTCACCCAGCCAGACTTTTTGTGTCAAAATACATCAAAATTTAATAAAACAAGTCGTCAAATTAAAAATCTCAGACGGTTTTTGTGTCAAAAGAAATCGTTAAAGTAACGAAAGCTTGTTGATAGGTCATTAATTATGCAACGTTTAACAGACAATTTTATCACCGAATTTACGATAAACTTCGTCTGGACATTCAATTTTTTTTCAAATTTTGCTGCTAGGCATTTTAAAGATAAGGACTAGAAGTTAAACTATGGTATATGCATATTCTTCGTATAATGCACATGAAATAGTTTTCTGCTTAGGCCTTGATGTTTAAAATGCCTAAAGGTCAATTTTATCCACACATAATAAGAACTGGATATGTAAAAATCTAATATCATAATGAATTCAGATCAGACAATGGCTTGATTACATGTGCAGATATAGATCAGTATTATGATTTTAGATGTGAACTAACACCTGGTGATCTATATCTTGTGATTTTGTATCCAAACAAACAAAATTGTGTTTGACTTTGTGTGTATGTGATACTTTCTTTACATTAATTTATAGTGATTGAGAAATAGGATTTATGAAATACTAGAATTTTTCCTATTTTGAAGGTAAATTTTACATTTTTACAAATCATATTATTCCTTTGTCTTATTTAACTAACGGTAACTGTTCTTTGGGAACATTAAAAAATAATTTATAATGATTTTAAAAGAAGGAATGAAATTGATTTTATTATTTTAGTTGATAACTTGATGGGGTTTTATACATCCCACTAAACAGCTCATAGTTATAGAAACAAGCTGTACCTCTTCATATGAAGGACTCAAGTGAGTATGTGATGCAAAAAAATTAGAGTTAGACCTATGAAGCATTTGCATTTAACAATAGTGGCATTATATTAATTGCATAATCAAGTAGATGTCATCAATATTATTTTTTCAATTAAAATGTGGTATCCTATAAATAAAGATTTCTTCTACCATCATTTACAAGTCTTCTATTTTTAAAGAATTCCCTGAGTGTTGACATTCTAAGCCTACTATTCAATTTGATATAGTTAGTACATAGTCTAAAGAAGACTGAAAAGTGGGGACAAATAAACTTCATCCTTTGTAACAATAGAAAGTATTGAAACACTGTTGGTAACAAAATATGTATACAAATATGTCAACTTATACTGTTATATAACATATTTAAGTTTATTGGCCAAGTGTCTGCTATGATATCCTTGCATTTGAAAGAAAAAAATCTTGTTGTTCTATCTTTTATCAGGTTTTATATCACTTGCAACATATTTCTTTTCAATCATATAATAAAGTTTGCTTTATTATCCGTTTGCTCTCCTAAATATCACAAGTACAAGGCTATGTGCTTGCACATCCCCTGGGAAAGGAGTTCCTAAATAAACTTTTCGCAGGGGATTTCTAGCCTTTGTTGCCAAGTTATTTTTTTACTTATATTTTTTTCAACATGATCAAGCGAACTGTTCAATTTTGATGTCTTTAACCCTTTCCCAAACAATCAAGGTTGTTGTTGTTGATGTTATTTTTGTTGTTGTTTTGGTTGTTAAAATTTTATAAAACACTGAAAGGAAGAATTTACATGCTGATTTTTTTTTCAATAATTCATATGCAAAGCTCAGATTGTCTTTGCTTTACAATTCTTTTGTTTTAACTGCAACTCCTTTATAATTGGAAAATACAATAAAATTGTACTATCTGCATGGTAGAGGGTATATTCTTGAAGAACTTTCTCTACCACAAAAACAAATTGTTTTAATTCAAAGACCATTCAAAAACAATAATTGGCCACCAGTGGTTCATTGAGAAAGCACTCAATACTACACTATTTGACCATGGACAATCAAAAAGTAAAGTCAATGTTTGTTCTTCAGCTGTCTAATCCTGGGTCAATATTGACAATTTTAGACAAGGCCAAAATGTCAACAATCTACACAAAATCTGTGAAAAAAGAAAGCTCCCTAAGTGTGTTAAAGTCTGGCAAGTCTGACACTGTATCATGTATGCTTTTTTTCAATTCATTGCAGTGTGTTTGTATAGTAAATGTTTTTGAGTATATTGAAAAAAATCTTAAAAGTCTCGCATTACATGGTGCTTTTCTATGAAGCTCAATTTTGGACTACAGCATATTCATTGACAATGGCATTGTATAGTGTACATCTGCCATAGTAAGAAAATTTGCAAATTTTGCAAATGACTGACAGACTGGCAGAATGCAAACCAATGCCTTCTTTGGCTTCCCCAGTATGGGACTGAAAAGCAGCCACATACATACATGTACCTATAAGCAGAATAAAGATCTTTTTTCAAGATTTGTCCCAACTTTTCTGAATTACCCTAACTTACAGCAAATTTTACTTTCATGACACTTATGTACTCCCTTTATTTCATTAGGTGAAGTCATACAAGCTTCTTTGCATGATATTCCATCTTATTTTTCTTCAAATTCAAAGACTTTGATCTGTTTATTCTTCATTATCATTCTGTTTAATGATGGACTTGAGACTAAGGCTTTTAAAATTTGAGACAAACTAAAATCAAAGGGCAATGTATTTGTAGACAGCAAACAATTTAAAAGCCCAGGTTACAGCATCAGGAAATGGTTACTAAATTAGCTATTATTGTCATAGTATTGATGCTTCTTTACATTGTGTAACATTGGGTAAATCTAACAAAAATTGTGTAACTTTTCAATGGTTTAAGATTATTTTCTCATAATTCATGTACTAGGATACATCATATAATGCTTGCAGAAGAACGAAAACATTTTTTCGCAACCTTTGGGCAGGAGTACCAACAAAATTCATGCATTGTATTTTTTTTTCAAGATGTAGAATTTCTATGCCTTATCCTAGCTGAGCGCTTTGAATAGAAATATTACATTTTTTTCTCTCAATAAATAATTCAAACTTTTGGCAAAAGGGTATTTCTTGAAATATTACATGTACGGTACTTTTAACTTGCATTTTCTTTCTCTTTCAGATTAACAGACATATAAACATTGGAAAATACATAGATTGGAAAGAGCTTCAAAATTCAGGTATGTATATACATTGTGTACCAGGTACTTTATTAAAAAAAAGGTTGGCAGAAGTTTCAAAAGAAGTGCCAAAATATGTCTCTACTTGGGAAAGGGTTAAGGCAGAGTTATTAAGAATTGTTTGATTGACCCCTTTTTGATCTCTAAATAATGCAAATAGAATTCGATCACGGTTCTTGAGTGACCAGCGTCCACTAAATGACCAATGCAGATGCTACATGGGGATCAGTGGTCAAGAAATGGTTTAACAATGCTATCTTGAATTAGTTCTTTAATTAAATAATTTGGATGCACACTTGTGTGCATTGGGATTATTTATAGAAGAAAAGGACTATTTTAATTCTATCAGCTTATGGAAATGTGAAAAGTATGTTCAGTTCATGATTTGAATATAAAAGACCACTGATTGGTAACTCATATGTTGGCCTTTTGTTTGTTTATGAAATCTTAAAGCACTTTTACTTTAACTTAAGAACTCTTTAATGAAGCTCTTTGATGGGGAAATAAAGATGTGGCAGTTGTCAAAAATATATTTCATCTTTAATTAAGAAATAATTCTGAATTTATAGGGCAGAAAATTGAAGGGGGCAGTTTAGGAAATGATGATTAAAACTAAGTGTTTTCTTCTTTTTTCTTGATATGTTAAAATTATCACTCTAAATTATTCAAAGTTTGTGAAAATCAGAAATTGTTATGGAAACATTATATGTAACAGAGCCAATCATTCTGTCAAATGAAACAGTTTCCTGTTTTCAAATAAGTCTTTAGAATATTGATTTCTTTAAAAAAAAAAACTCTTAAAGATAATTCAAATGAGACTTTTATCTAAAATGAGATCTATGCACAAAATAAGGCATGAAGAAGAAAAGTTAATTGGATTTAATTTTTATCTCTTTTCACCATCTCTAATTATATAATCTATGTAATACAGCAATTAAAATTGCATGCATACTTAATTATTCTTATCAGGTGCAGAATTCAAATACCACACAATTTTTAAGAACATTGATTTTGAAAAAAATTTCAGCGAACCATATTTCTTAATATAGAAACACTTTTCATGATTTTTGTAAATAATTTGAGTTACAAGTATGCCAATATAATTATATTGATAATGTAATTTGTAAGGCCTGGAATCAGAACTTTGTGACTATTCAGTATACCTTCAAGCTTTTGTTACGAGGTTTTGGTCCCCCACCAGCAAAATTATTGTGCCATCAGCTTTTCCAAGATTGTAGCTTAATAGTTGCTGTCCCTGTGGGAGAAAACTTTGTTGGTAAAGGAGAAAACACTCCATTTTCCCCATAGATGAGACTGTCTGTTTCCAAGATCAGTTTATAAGTTCGTAATTTTTCAAATGCAACCCAACTTCTAAGTACACAATAAGTGTACTTAAATTTTAAACAAGACATAATTATATACTAGTAATCTCTCAAAATTTGTTATTACATTTTGTTAGTGAACACTGTTAGACTAGTTTTGCACCAACATACCAAAATCATTTACGCAAGGTTGAAGTGATGGTGACAAGCAAATCTAGGGATACATATTTTCATCCTAACAAACAAGCCAATTTTGCTAAAATCTTTAATGATCTCCGCTGGATGCAAGCTTGAATAATGGTGGGTTTTAACGCCCTATTGTTATGACAACAATGGTCAAGCAATGGTCAAGCTTTGGTCAGTCTGGTGTCCTGCAGTTCAAGAGTGATTGGTCAAGCACCCTCCAGTATTGACTGCCCAATGACTGGTCATTTGAATGTGATAGGAAAACTAATAGCTTTACTTATTTGTTAAACAACTTGATGAAAGAGCCAATGATCATTTGATCTGTTTTTGACAGTGTCAGTTAATTTGACACCAATTTTGTATGAAAATTCACTTTTTCAGTGGCGGATCCAGGGGGGGTTCGGGGGGTTCAAACGAACCCCCCTCTGTAGCCTTATTATTTCATTTTCATGCAGAAATTCAGTCAAAAGTCTACTTTTACGGTAAAACGAACCCCCCTTTCTGTAAAAACGAACCCCCCTCACAGAAATCCTGGATCCGCACCTGCTTTTTGGTATGAAAATTCACATTTTCATATATTACATACTAAAGATTTACATTCCAATTTATAGCTTATCTTGAATTACATAACTGATCTCCACAATTTTTGTCAAAGTATTTTTATACCCAAAGTGAAAAAATCTGAAATAAGAATTTTACGTCAACATTGGTCAGAATAAGGTTGACTTATCTTTATCAGAGGGTTAAGGAAAATTAAAACACATTATTTTAAGAGGTGACTGTAATTGGCAAATCAAAAACAAGTTTACAAGCATTTACATGCAGCAAGTAAAAAAAGGAAAATTTTGACAAAACATGAAATAAAAATATAGCTTTGTTTTCAAGGTAAAGAAGATTGTTATAAGATAAGCATGAAGATATCACACGTGATAAAACAACAAAATTGTTGTTTTTTCTTCAAAATTGATCAACCAAAAGATCGTAATTTTGGATGTGTTATGTAAGGTGATAATTTTTGCAGGACACAATAGGGCAAAATGAAAGTCCATCACAGTTTAGGCCAGTAGGTGTTGAACCCTCTCAAAAAGATATAGATCTTGATCCTTTAACCCATAGCACAAGATTTTTATGTAAAATTGAGTGAGGGGAATTGGGGACGATTTTCTCCATTTTCCTAAATATTATCCTTTTGCTAAAAATTCCTACTAAGTAGTATATGTTAATGAGACATCTACCATATCCAGTTCATTTTAAATAATGCATTTCATGCAATCTTGTTATTCAGTATAAGGTTAAGGAAATAGGTGTTAAACGCTCTCAAAAAGATACCGATCTTTAACAGACAATAAAGAAGATCCAAGATTCCTCTTTTCACCCAATTTGTGGGTATTCATGTCCCCAAGATGGTATCTCTTGACATGTATTGTGAACCCAGGCTAATTTATGGGTCCCTATGAATGTCCCTAAATTTCAGATTAAGGACCATTCATTTTGTAACAATTTATTATAAGATATTTTTGACATCATTTGTTACATCTATGGACTTATATTTTCTTATAAAACAAACAAGGGGTTCATGTTCATGACTAACAAGTGAGTAACATTTTACTTTTGTTTACTCCCAGAAAAAAATGATCAACAGCCAAAAATTAATTAACTTTTAGAGTACATGTATTTCATTTCTCTTCAACGAAACACAGATACAAACACTCTTCATTTCTAATTAATCTCTGTATTTTTCATATAATTAGTACAACATGCAGTCTGATCTTCATTTACAATGCATCCCAACTTTCAAACATGGATTGATTTAAATTCTTGAAAGTGACATTTCACCATTGTTTTTACATAAATTTTACTTTTATTCTATCTGAAAGAGCATCTTTTCTTATGACAATTCTAAAAATTTCAAGCCAAAATATTAAACTGTTTACAAGAAATATAAATTTTTGTGCTGAAATTAAACAAATTGTTGTGGACAACAGTTCAGATTTATATAGAATTTGTCATTTCTGTCTCAACTTTAAATGCGTACTCTTTGCTTATAAATAACAACATCAAACAGCTAATAGCAATTCTATGCATTAGAATAAACAATCTTCGCATCAAGACATACTTTTAAAAAATGATATAAATGTGAAATGTCACTTTAACAGGACTCAGTCCTGTTTAAAGGCAGAATAACACTTAACATCTTGCAAATTTTCCGAGAACTTCGTACAAAAAAATAAATATATATATTATTAAAATATGGTCTTTAAATTGCAAATATGCCAAATCTTAGCTTTCTAGCTTGTGTATTGGTTAAGATGTCGACGGATTTAAAACCCTATGATTTTTTGTCCCGGGGATAATATTTACAATAATGGAACATATGGGGTTTTAAATCCGTTGACATCCTAGCCAATACACAAGATAGAAAGCTAAGATTTGGCATAGATGCAATTTAAAGGCCATATTTTCATAATACATATTTATTTTGTACGAAGTTCTCGGAAAATTTGCATGATTTTAAGTGCCATTCCCCCTTTAAGAATTTAAATCAATCCATGTTTGAATGATGGGATGCAGTATGTCTTTTAATACATATGGAATATTTTGATTTTTTCTTTCAATCTTGAAACATTTTGACACAAAAAGTCTGACAATTTCTTATATAATGCCAGCTTGTATTGGAAGATTGGAGAATTATTCAAGTTGTGGTCAGCTTTGATACTGTTTATGACAGTGTTCATGTATATGGGTGAAGTTTTTCGCACCTTGAATAACAATCATCCAACATGGTTGATGCCACACTTCAAACCAATATGGCCACACTCTCTCATTTAGGCTGTGATTGTAAACCTGTGATGTTCTTTTTGGAGATTTTTATTGATACTCGTAATTCTGTAACATCGGTAAATATTTATTTTTGGCATTCATAGTATATGTTTATGTACAGCTTGTTTAAAGCTGCAGATATAAGGTTTTTGTTGAAAAGCAGTGATATTTGTAATGCATCGTCAAATAAAAAACTTTACTTACAAAATTACATGGGTGAAGTTTTTAGCACCTTAATATATGGTCATCCAAACAGTCTGCTGGCACACTTGAAACCAAATATGGACACACTCTCTCATTTAGACAATGATTGTTAACTTGTGATGTTCAGTCTGGGAATAAGTAAGGATTCTGAAATGGTAAATATTACAATTTGTTAATTTATATTTAATCTGTTACTGCACGGTGAAGCCTTTTGACTCCCTCATAAGAAAAGGCTTTGGAAAACATTGTGGAAAATAAAGAAATTGCTTGTAACAAGCAATTTCTTCATTTACCACAATGTTTTCTAACTCAAAATAGAAAGATATTTAAGATTTTATCAACTTGAATTTGTCGTCTGCAATATCTTTTAAATTCAAACAGTTCAAAAATTTTCCGTCTGGTAATGGGTTAATCCATTACCAAACAGCAAAATTGTGAGCTGTTCCAAATTCAAAGGATTCAAAGACCATGCAGGCAACAATTTGAAGTGTACGAAATTTTACAGTCTTTTATCCATTTGGGTAGAAAGCATTGTTGGAAACGAAGAAATTGCTTGTCACAAGCAATTTCTTGATTTTCCTCTATGGTTTCTAAAACCTATTATCTTGTGGAGCATCAAAAAGCATTACATGTTGGATTGGATTAATTGTACAATATGAATTTGTATTACATGAAAAGTATACATAATTAGGTTGCAAAAATCTGCATAATTCTGCCATGTGAAGTTTTCAACAAGATTTATATTGTATTAAAGTGTTTTTGAATTCAGCATGTTTTTTTTTTTTAACCCTTTCCCAAACAAGACCTGGTTTTGACGTCCCTAATAGAAAATGCTTGGGAAAACATTGAAACAAAAGAAGAAACTGCTGATAACCAGCAGTTTCTCCTTTTGTCTCAATATTTTCTGTGTCATGTTTTACACAAATCCTATCTTTATTAACATCCATTTTGTCATTTGTGGCAGTTTTTGAAGTGGATCACCCTAAAATTCTGTCGTTTGGGAAAGGGTTAATTAACACATACGAGGGACGGTCGGAAAGTAGTTGGACTTTTCGTGCTGCTGTCTCTCCATTTGCAACTGTATAAACATATTATATATTGATGGAATCTACATCCATTTGCCAATAATGTGGTCAGTTTATTTTCAAAGATAGTTGTATATGTATGCTATTCTGTCCACTTATATGTGATAGGGGTTTTATGTACTATAGACTTTTTGTTAGAGAAACAACAAGGGTAACCAAAACAAAAGAACATTCTAGTCATTTTAATCGCGAAGAAGTTAAGTTTTTTAACTAAATTATCACCGAAGATTAATTAAGGGTCCATAATTCCGAACTTGGGATAAAAAACCAGTCAAAGCAGTCATGGAAACGAGCTGGTTCCCCGCCCATGAAAAGATTAAGCTGTTTCCTTCGGCTGGTTGTCATGTTTGTTGCTTTTAGGGATTCAAGAGGATTGATAGTTACTCATTTCATGTCAAACGGTAAAAACTGTCATTACCAAGTACAATTCTGAAGTAATTCAGAAAAACCAAAGAATAAATGCTGAAGTAAACGCGTCCCAGATTAGCAAAGAAAAATGTTTTCTACTTTACGATTACGCATGCTCCCATACCACCGCATATACAGTGGAGATTATCAACTATTACACATGACAAAAGTTATTTTGCTCTTCTTATAGCCCTGACCTCGCCCTACGTGACTTTTATTTGTGTCAAGGACTGATGAAAATGCTTGCTGGGAAGAAATTTGAGACCAGGGCGCCTTTGATAACGGTGGTTACACAGTACCTAATACAGTGGGTCTACGTCATGGTTAATAGTGGGAATAGTAAAGCTCCTACAAAGATGGCAAAAATGCATAGACATAGATGGACAATTTGTTTAAACAGTGTAAAAAGAATTTTGCTAAAAAATTAAATGGTTTTAGAGAACTAGTCAAAAGTCCAACTACTTTCCGACCGTCCCTCGTACATGACTACATGTGTTTAGAATTTTGATTGACATTTTTTTCTTTCTGAGCAATGTTTTCTTACAACTTATACACATTATATCATGTGAACATAAATTACAAAAGTAAAAGCTGACCAAAAAGGGCCATGGAAAATAAGAGAAGGTGAATATTGTCGCTTTTAATTCAACAAAACTCTTGTAACTGCAGCTTAAAACAAGCTGCAGTTACAAGAGTTTTGTTGAAAATCGACAATATTTTATACAATAAGGTCTTCCTTCTATAAAGGTGAGAGATACATTGTAAAATTGGTGCACAATTTGTCCAGTTTAGGAACTATGTGCTAAATCATGTAACACATTCAAGTGTAAACATTGGACCGAACTTCAAAAGGAACATCTAAGTGGTAATATTAACCCTTTCCCAAATGACAAAATTTTAGGGTGATGCACTTCAAAAACTGCCACAAATGACAAAATGGATCTTATCAAAGATAGAATTTGTGTAAAATATGGCACAGAAAATATTGAGACAAAAGGAGAAACTGCTGGTTATCAGCAGTTTCTTCTTTTGTTTCAATGTTTTCCCAAGCCTTTTCTAAAAAGGACATCAAAACCAGGTCTTGTTTGGGAAAGGGTTAAATCATGTAACACATTCAAGTGTAAACATTGGACCAAACTTCAAAAGGAACATCTAAGTGGTAATATTGAATTATGCAATAATATTGCATGTCCTAAATCTAACTAAATAAATTGATGCACCTTTGTTTGTTTGGTGTTTACAAGGGAGTTTGGATTAGACCATTTGTTTAATTTTGAAAACTGACTGAGATTTTTAGTTCCTCTTTTTTTTTTCAGAAGTATTTTCCTATCATTCTGCTAAAGAACTTTTAATTTGGTTAAGTCTAAATATTGTCGTTGATTAGAAATAGGGCTAACAGACTTTAATTAGAGACTTGGCATGAACAATATCATCCTGACAACAGTCAATAGATAACAAGAGATGGGTTTACAATGTATAATAAACAGATTTTGGAAAAGATACACTTTTCAGACACAATTTTGGTTGACCATAATCAATATCTTATCTCAAGTTTTCTGACATGTTTACCAAAAAGACAAACACCGAGAGATATCGAATTAAGCTCCCGTTTAAAACAATGCTTGTCCAATTTTTAATCTAATCCTTTAAAACATAGGCAAACAGATCAGAGTGCTTATGTCAACAGTAGGCCAGTTATTAAAGGATTAAACCTTTTCTAAACAAGCCAGGGTTTTGATGTCTCCAACAGAAAAGGTTTGGGAAAACATTGAGGCAAAAGGAGAAAATGCTAATTATCAGCATTTTCTCCTTTTGCCTCAATATTTTGTTGTATATTAAATAAAGATTCTATCTTTAGCAACATCCATTTTAATCGTTACAGTAACTTAGAATGTGGAACAGTCAAAATCTTGCCAATTGGGAAAGGGTTAAAGGATTTAGATAATAGCCTTGATACTTGTGCACATCAAAGTTACGAAGGATTTTCGAGATTAAAAGGTGTTGTCCATCCTGATAAACTTTTCAAATCATTTAATATGATGACAATCCATCGAAGATTTGAAATGTCATTTTAACTCTAAAATATCCATTATCTTTATCATTGTTATTAGATGATAATTACATGTAGACAACAGAGATTTTACTACGCATTTTTTCCATTGCCATGATGTTTTATGTATACTTCTGCTCTTCTAGGAAGCATAGTGGACAAAGATCGGACTTTAATACAATACAAACAATCTGACCCTACTGATCGAAGTCCCAATACCTGCCTTAAATTAGTACATAGCCATTTCAATGATTGCCAGATTGATTATTTGAATTGCATCTTAAACAACTAAGGTCATTATGATCAGGATTATAATGTTTAATATTAAACAGGCCCATGGGGCTAGTCCCCCCCCCCCCCCCCAAGTTGGACGAAAATGCAGAATTTTCCTTAATTTACACTGAAAATTTAAGGAAAATCCAATTTAGCCTCCACACATCCACACAGGGCTTGAGTCCCTCCAATACGAAATTGCTTCATATGGGCCTGTTTAAAGTCTCATTTCCAAAGAAATGGAATGACAAAGTGTATATAATTTTGCCATTAGGAAAAGAGTAACATTCTAAACAGAAAACTTCATTTGAATTCAGGTTTATGTTTAATTTTTGTCCTGCAAGTTTGTTACATATGTATAAGGGTAACAGCTGGCGATTACAGTTTCAACCAAACAATGGTATTTATTACCAAGCAAGCCCTGGTTTTGACGTCCTTATATAATTTAGTCCTTAATTAAAAAGGGTTGAGAAAACATTGAGGCAAAAGAAGAAAATGCTGATGATCAGCATTTTCTGCTTTTGCCTCAATATTTCTGCACTATGTTGTACACAAATATTTCTTCATCATTGGCCATATTGTCCTCTGCAGCAGCTTTCAAATTAGACAATGCTAAATTTTTGCCATTTGGGAAAGGGTCAAACAATGGTATATATTACGATATGACGTGATGTTCATAGATTACCAAGCTAGATTTTCATATCAATTTGATTCGGCGACCGAATGACTAAAGTCTCAATTACTTGCCCATTCTTATGTAGGAATGATCATGTGTAGGGAAATAATGAGAAAATGAAAACATCCAAAGAACAAAGTTTTTAAGTTTCAGTGGTTTTGAAATCAGATTGTTGAAGCTTCTTACAAATGTATCCTTTTACTTTAAGTTTGCATACAATACATTTCAAGTGCAAAATATGGTATGACACTGCATTACATATGTTTCAATTGAAATTTTAATTTAGTCTTAGAATTGCAAAGACCAATTTCGAAAGCAAGATCTGGAAAAGAGTCTCAAGTGATACTGTGTCAGCAAATGCTTGACCATTGCCTCTGACCTTGACCTTTGATCTACATGGAAGAATGATTCATTTTTACAGAAATTAATTGGCACTTCTAATACCAATTTACTTTGAAATACATACCATAAGAATACTCAAAGATGCACAAAATGCTTGCAATACCACACTGTCACATTGAATGCACTGAAATGTACATACATTTTTGGCAACTAATTATGTCGTTCTCACCCAAAACCAACCTGACAAAAAAGGTTTTGGATACCGTGTAACATTTTCATGGTGTTTCTCTATGCATAAAATTAGAATTTAGATCGATGTCGGACATCTATCTCTTTAGTAGAATGACAGACAGCTGGGGTAATATGAGAAATCCTCTTTGGCTTTTGTCCAGCTTCAGAATTAAACCCTTACCTAAACGACAAAATTGTCGACCAATCAGAATTTGAAGGAGTTTAAGACGATAAAATTAGTGTTCTTAATATGAAGGCTCACAAGTATCTTTTTAGAATGGAAAGCATAGAGAGAAAAGGAGAAATTGCTGGTAACCGGCAATTTCTTCTTTTCTCTCAATGCTTTCCAAAGTGTCTTTATTTATAAAAAGTGACATGAAGATCAAGATTTGTTTGGAAAAGGGTTAAGGTCCAACAGATAATATTTATGGTGTATGGTGTTATATTTTGTGGGGGATTAAAAGACTTTTTATCTTCCTTAATGAATACATTTATGGAAATAATGTTTTGATGGGGTCTATGAAACACTTTTTGAATGTTTTTAATGTCTTTTTCAACAGTAGCTTTATGTTTTCTAAGGTTTGAACAAGGTTTTTCCTGCTTTACAAACTTTACTAAGCTTTTTAAAGTTTTTAAGAACTTTGTTTTTTCAGAAAATTCTTTAAAGTGTAACACACATAGGAGAAAATTTTAGATCTTTGTTAACAACTACCCTTGGGAAAAATCGCCAGCTTTTACGCAGCTTCTGCGAAGCTTTCAAGCTGCGTAAAAGCTGCGTTTACGCAGCGGTATTGGCACCTGCGCAAAAGCTGCGTATTTTTGGGGCTAGAAAAAACACAGCTTTTAAAGAAATAAAAACAGAAGCTGCGTAAAAGCTGCGCAAAAGCTGCGTAAAAGCTGCGTAAACGCAGCTTTCCAGAGCTGCGTAAACGCAGGTGCCAATACCGCCGCGTAAACGCAGCTCTGAAAAGCTGCGTAAACGCAGCTTTTACGCAGCTTTAAGTCAGAGCTGCGTAAACGCAGCTCTGAAAAGCTGCGTAAACGCAGCTTTTACGCAGCTCTAAGTCAGAGCTGCACAAAAGCTGCGTAAAAGCTGCGTTTACGCAGCTTTTACGCAGCTCTGAAAAAGCTGCGCAAAAGCTGCGTAAACGCAGCTTTCCATAGCTGCGTAAACGCAGGTGCCAATACCGCCGCGTAAACGCAGCTCTGAAAAGCTGCTTAAACGCAGCTTTTACGCAGCTCTAAGTCAGAGCTGCGCAAAAGCTGCGTAAAAGCTGCACAAACGCAGCTTTTACGCAGCTTTGAAAAAGCTGCGTAAACGCAGCTTTTCAGAGCTGCGTAAACGCAGCTTTTCAGAGCTGCGTAAACGCAGCTTTTACGCAGCTTTGCACAACGTCTAAAACCTAAATTTAAAAAAATTATGTAGCCTGAAAGTCGTTTGGCCATGAATGATTCAAAATAAGTTAATACAAATTTTAAAGTCAATTAGTCCTTATCCAACAGCCAAATTTTAAAAAAATCAAATTTTAAAGCTGCTTCTAGTTACAATAATGGAATACAAGATTTGTTTTCATCATATCACAGAGGAAAAGGCTAGTTATAAGCAATTATTTCTTTTACTTCAATGGTTTTCGAAGGCATTTAAAAGTTATATAACAGAAAATATCAAAGTATGTAATAAATACAAATTTTTAATAAATAGACTTACAAAACTCAAAAGTACATTAAGCTTGTGACAAATGACCTAATTTATTATCTTAAGGATGTTGTAGCGTTTGGAAAATCGGTAGTAATTACGGCATGTCGTAAAGTAGATTTTTATATATTTTAAAATATTTTTAAATGGTATTCCTAAGGGAATGAATATAACAAATTTTAAAAGGTTGCTCTATCTCAATATTTCGGCGTAGACGCCTTTTTATAGAGAAAAAATGTAAAAAATTTAACGCTACATTATAATATTATACAATTGTTTACGTTAACGCTTACAGTAATGGTGGCGTATAACGTTGACGTCACGACGTTGCCGCCAAACCAACATGACGTCATTCCCGCGTTAATCAATACTTACGTCAAAGCGTTATACGTATCTTTGACGTTACAGCCCTGTGGATGTCCCGTTGCAAGTTTATTGATCCAAATACTTTCCCGTAATTGTCTCTCAATCTTTTCCGCACCGTATAGCCTTTCTAAGCATACAAACAGCAGATCTTCATATGTGTGATTTTTCCCAAAGTGCCCATTAATAGGCTTATCCTTCCCTAACCGTACATCTCGGATGTGTTCCACCATTTTTTCCCTTAGTTCCCTTTCTGTCTCACCAACGTAAATGGTACAGTTACATTTATGGCATAAAATGGCATAAATGACATTCCGGTAACGGATCAACCTTATGGTTTAGGAGAAGTTCTCATTTAAAGTTCTGGCCTCTTTTCACTATTTGTTGCCATGGCAACCAGAATTCTCAATCAATTTCATTTCATTTTAAAGTTTATTAAATAGACATTAATCAGTGCAACAGTCTGCTGAAGTTTGAAAAAGATCAATGTTATAGTTAAAGAGGAGTTCACATTTAAAGTCCTGGCTTTTCCCCACTATTTGTTGCCATAGCAACCAGGGTTCTGAATGAATTTCACTTATGTTTGCTGTTTTGGTAGAGACCAACCCAAAGAGGGTAGCATTATTATGAAGTTTTGAGTAAATCTGCCAAATTACACACAATAAAAAGAATACCTACTAAAATATCAAAGGTTATATAGTCTTGCTTGATATTTGTGGTTTTTCTCTTTGTTTTGAGCGAAATGTCGTACCTTTCTGACCATATTGTGAAAAATTTTCCACCGTGACCTTTCAATTTCTTCGCTTTATTTTGTTGTTACTATTATTATCAAGATCATAGTAGAAGATAGTGTAGAAAAAAATACTTTAACAATGAAAAAAAAATAAATCAAAGAATGTAACCCATGTTTTTAACAAGTACAATGTAAAGTTCACGAACAAAAATACTAATCTGAATAAAATGATCAAAATAGACGGTTATTGTTCATTCAAAGTTAGTTTTAATGTATTATCAGTCACAAACAATGTGTTAAGCTTTAAAATAAATATTCATTCATTTCTTTTATAATAGTTTACTTATTTTAATACGAAATAATGATACCTAGCCCATTTTGCAAAATTTCCAAATCCAGAGATATTGTTGTTATGGTTACATTAGAAAAACTGCATTTATCAAAAAAACTTCCACCGTTACCCCAATTTTTTTCATCATTTTCAGTTTTGCCATATAATTACCTTTCTGCATGAGAAGTTTCAAGGCCAAAAAAATTTTTGATCCAAACGCTACAACTCCCTTAATACATTCTAACAAAATCCAAATATTACCCTTTCAAAAATGGTGAAATTTCAAATTGGTCCAAAGCTAAAAGGTGAGTATCAAAACAGTAAAAACATTGAGGCAAAAAGAGAAAATGCTGATGATCAGCCTATTTTCTTCTTTTGCTTCATCGTTTTCCCAAGCCTTTCTATTAGAGACGAATTGAAAGATGGTACAAAAAAATGACACATACAGAAAACATTTGGGCCAGGATCTGGAAAAATGTCCCTTAACTTACTTTAAGGCTTTTGAGCCCAACATGGTTCCAGATCAGCCTGTCTGTATACATGCAGTCTGATCAGGAACCATGTTGTTCTCTAATAGCTTCATCATAGTGTGTAACAACCACATGAGAGTAACATGATCCAGGTCAAACTGCACCTAGGGACAGCCTGATCTTGAAACATGGTTGTCTGAAATGCTATAAGGGACATTTTTCCAGCTCGCGGCTCATTTAAAAGCTGGTCATCATGAATTTAAATATGTTTTAGGCGTTTTCTCTAACTCTTTTAACCTGTGATATGTTTGATCACGATCCTTGTCATTCTAATTTTCAGAATAAGCAAATATGCAGTTTGATTGTTCTGAGGATTTCTTTTGGATTTTTTATTATAATAAAATTACACAAATCATCTAATATTTCGTCGTTGTAAATGTAAAACCTCGTATCTCGTTTTCGGAAATCTCTAAAGGGGAGGGAATAAAGTGTAATAACTTTTCCCAAACTGAAATGTTTTACTTGAAATTTGGAAATATTGTTCATAAATAATGTATCATTGATACTGATCGGTAAAAATATCTCAAAACCTGCAAGAATTGTCTAAATTGGACACACAAGTTTGTACTTTGAAAATCGCTAGAACCGACATACGAGGTTTTGCATTTACACCGACGATTTAAACCCTTTCCCAACAACATTTTTTTTAGTCCAAAGAAGTTTCAGATACTAGAATTTTTGTATTGAAAAGCAATATCAAAGAATGCTATAGCAAGGGGAAACATTAAGGAAAAAGATGAAAATGATGATAATAATAATAATATACTTCTTTTCTCATAATATTTCTTTGACGAAGTCTTGTGTGGAAAAAGGTTTAATTCTTTCATAAATAAACATCAAATATTCTAAATTATTAATGTTAATATTACATTCGACCTTAAAGGCTATAACATACCATCAGGGAAAGTATTTGGCATGTTCAGTCCGCACCGATTTGACAAGGATTCAGAATACTACTAGATGATAATTCTGAATCTAGCATGTTTTTCATACCTTACTCTATGCACATTTTTCAATTAAACCAATCATGTGATTGACATTATAATGCTGAGTTTATAGTGTTTCTTTCATGAATGGTATCTTTTAGCATGACAGCTTTATCTTAATGGATAAATTTAAAGATGAAGCATATTAAACTGTGCTGAACCTCAGAAATAATGCACCACTTCAAAGCACACAAAGAAATATTTCAGGGTTTTTCGCAGAATAATTTGAAGTCATTGTATCAAATAATAAGTATTGGTAAACCTTGAAACATATTGTGTTCATGCAAATAATTGTGATCAAAAACATAATGGGAAAAGAAGATATGCTCAATTTGAGCCATTTCTTCTTTTCCCATAATGTTTCTATACAAAATTATAACATATTGATTTAAAAAAAATGCATTATTTACCAGTTTTTGACATGAACTACCTCAAGGCTGGGGAGAACACTGAATATGAAGGCATAAAAACACAAATTTCACATTGTTTTAAATCTCCAGTCCGCTTCACATGGCCTTAAAACCTGACGGAGGGCCGTCCTCATCTTGGTGAAGGCGTTGTCTTTAGTAATGGAGATATGTTCAGCAACGACCCCTGAAACAGTATAAATGCAGTATGTATTAGAAAAGATATTGATCCTAAAACCAAACGCATTTGTACCAAATATGTAAGCTGATGAGATGTAACTACTTGAAAAAGTATCTCACTATCTCAAATTTCTCCTTAAGTTATGTGTTGCAATCAATTGTTCCTGTACTGGAGAAAAGGTACATGTATATCAAACATGATACTTGTTTAATATTGTTTAAAAGAAGTTATGGGATATGCTAACTTGTATAGACAAACAGACAAAAAGTCACACAATATGCCACTTCATTACAATCTATGGCATAACAAGTAGTGAAGTATGAATGCTCCCGAAATGGCCAATTTTGCCAATTTTAATTTTTTGGACAGACAGACTGACACGAGTAAAACAATATAACCCCCATTCTTTCGATACAAGGGCATAAAAACGGTTTCAGCAGACATACAAATGGTTAGTAATGTGAAAATTTGAAAAAAATGATAACTAATGAAAAATTGTTTGCAATATCATTTTTCTGATGAGATAAGAATCGGACAAGATGAACTTTGCTTTATATTTGACCAATAAATGTGTAGTAATAGAGGCAACTAGTTCCAATAATTGTGGATGCTAGAGTATTGACAAGTAGTGCCCAGTGGAGCTAAAAAATTTGATACAGAGAACCTACTTTCTGTTGACCGGCATTAGACCTTGGTTACTTTCTTATTTACGTCCATAATTGGCATTGAACACATCCCATTCTACATCAGAACATCAAATTGTCAATCTTTTATGAATTTCCACCACACATCCTTCATTGCACCTTTAACCTGAAAACAAAACAGTGCAATTAAAAACAGGCAAATGAACCCCCCCCCCCCCCCTTACAATGCCAGTACCTACTTCGTGTTAGGGACTAGGTTGGAATCCTGGTTCTGACCAGCAGCATTCCTCAGTGCCTGTTAAATTTAATACCCAATGCTGGTATAATCTTGGCATACATATACAACATCAATAGCCAATAGGTATGGATTTTGTGCTGTAAATAGACTGGCTTAAAAACATGGTGTATGTTTTGTTAAATAGTCTGTGTTGTTAAAACATCTCTTAGCTACAGCTCAAATTAAGCTTTTAAAGTAAGACCTGGGTAATGCAGTTCCTTTAATTTTAACTTATTCCATAACGTCCGTAAGTCCGGCTTCACTCATGGTTCCCGGTTTTTATCAGGTGCTTGTAGACTGGAATTCTATAGACTAGATACTTAAGTGAAACCCTAGGTTCGTCACACATGCACAAAACTGTTTGAAATTTGATGCATAAATAAGAAAGTTATTCCACAATTTCTTACCTGAAGGGGAGGGGGCAAATTTGTCTGTATTTGGTATCCATCCCATGATGCACAATCTCCACTGTGCAGGGTTCTCCCCAGAATAATTTGAAGCTGTAGTGGCAAATATCGTTGAAGCTTACAATACAATGTTTATGTAAATTATTGTGAATAAAAACATAATGGGAAAAGAAGAAATTGCTCATTTTGAGCAATTTCTTCTTTTCCCATTATGTTTTTATGTATTTTTATTGTACAAAATACCTTAATTCATCAGTCTTTGACATGTAATAACTCAAATTCCTGTATTTGGTGACCATTTTGAAGAAATTTAACTGTGGGGTACTTTTGAAGGTGTAGGGACATTACCTTGATTTACATGAAGCTGTAGTGGGGCCGATACAGCTTATTTGGCTGGGGAGAACACTGCTGTGATTATACTCTTTAATTACCCATTACCACACAGTCACGCCTTTGGCAAGTTCAAGGCTTTGGAAAACATTGTGGAAAATGAATAAATTTCTTGTAAGAAGCAATTTCTTCATTTACCAGACTGTTTTCTACACAAAAACATCCAAAAATTTTAGATTTCAATCACTACAAATTGTCGTCTGCAGCATCTTTGAATTTGGATCACCCTAAAATTTTGTCATTTGGTAATGAGTTAACCACAGATTTACTATAGATACATAAAACTTACCATTATTCAATCAGTGCTGAGTTTTACTATATTACCAGCTTGCTTTATTACTAAGCACCATAAAAGGATTTTTAGTCAGTGGGGTGGTGAATGGGTACTGTAAAATAGCCTGAAATAAATAAACAAAAACTTTTCTCTCCTATAAAATTTTGAGAATTCCAAAACAATATATAGATCTATTATTTATTGTTTGTTTTGATGGTACTGTGTTGTTATTGATCTTATTACCATTTATCACAAGTTCTTTCATTTTCATGTCACATACATGTTCTATAATTAGATAAATTAACTCTTTCTCCAATGGCAAAATTTAAGAATTGATCCAAATTGGAAGATCAGTGCTACCTGATGTACACAACAAATTTAATAAATTTTTATTCATACTAAGAGACATTTAAAGTTACAAATGTGTTGGGTTTCTTTTGAGCTTAAAGTAAATAATGAAGATAAATGATAATGTGATAATACAATTCTCTCCTTTCCTCTCAATGTTTCCCAAAACTATCTCTCAGGGAGTGACATTTTTGTTTGGGAAAGGGTTAAACTATTGAGGCCCAAATCATGAAATAATGTTACTAAAACCTTATAATTATACATAGATCTTTTATCAACTTATACTTTGAATAAAATTAACTTTCCATTTAAAAACACTACATTTTGCTGTGGTTAGCAGTTAACATGCCAGTAAATAGAGTAAGTGGCAGCCATTTTGAGCAGTAGTGAACTAAAATGGACATTTTTTTATCTACAAATTCTCAAAATATGATGGGGGAATATTAGTATTTCAAAAGAGTTAGCACAGTATATGCAAGCAGGAATTATATCTCCTTATAATTTTGTAGTACTTAATGAACAAAAATAGATATCACTTACTTTTTTCTCAAAACAACCAAATCATGGGTTCAAAGAAGAAGAAAAATGGGGGGAATGGCATACTGTGAAATGATTGGCTAATAAATTGTTTATCTTTTTATAACCAATCATGGCTCATCTTGAGGAGCACCTGCCAATATTACCCTTTCCCAAACAAGACCTTTTTTTTTACATTTTTAGTAGAAACAGTTCAGAAAAAAAAAGTAAAAAAAATGTACATCATATTTTTTATGCTGTAATTCAATATCTTTGCTATTTTTACTAAAAAAACATGTTGTCTTCAACATCTTATAAATATTGGAGCAAACTTAAAGTTTGCTTTTTGGGAAAGAGTAAACAACCTTTTTGGGAAAGAGTAAACAACAGTGTACCCAATTCATGGAAAAAGGAAAAAGGAAAAATTGGAAATCATAACTGTAATTTCATTATTCATTCATTTTTTTCTCTCTCAGGAAAATTCTCCAAACAACATAAATTAATTTTGATTAATTTCCATAACAACTAATTTCATCTAGAATCCATCTCAATTATAATATTAAAAAAGTCACAAATAATATGCATGGCTTATTGCACTTAAACATAACAGCCTTAAATTGTTTGGTCAACTTGTTATCATTGTACCAGCAATATATAGAAATCAATATTATAGGATGCATAATTGTCCTAAATGAAATTAATATAATGGTAAAGATATGGTATTTTAGCAGTCACAGATTTGCAACAAGTTTGCAACAATGACTGAAGTATACAGTTTTAACCCTTACCCCAGAAAGTCTTAAATAGTTTTAATACTTCACATCATAGTGCTTTGGATACCATTGACAAGAAATGCTAAAACAGACAGACCAAGGGACTCCAAAACAATAAGTTGAGTTTGCAAAGGGTAATGAAATGGACCTTTTAATTTATGTATTTTTACTTGTTGATAAAAAATGGATTTAGAAGTAATTTGTCAAACTCTGTGAAATAGTTTGTTTGCAGATGTTGAGTAAAGGGTACTTGGATAATACCATACTATTAATTAACACTTTCCCAAAAAATGCAGATGAATGATTTCAAGAGAATAGATTTGTTTTTTGTCTTTCTGAGTGTAAAGTATTGTGGAATATCAAGAATTTGCAAGCATTACTAATTTTGTTTTTTTCCTTTTTCTTTTCATTAGAAACTTATATAACTTTTGTGCATATTAAGACAAGTTTTAATAAGGGCACACATAAAGGGTTTTTTTATGGGGGTGTTAAAATCTAAGTATCAGTCATAGAATTTGACAATTCTATGCAATTTTCTCTTTTCTTATAAATGTTTCTATTAAAAAAAATACAAAATTATTTTAAACCCTTTTATAATTTTTTTTGACATCCTTAACCCTTTCCCAAACAAGACTTGATTTTGATGTCCCTGATAGAAAAAGCTTGGGAAAACATTGAGGCAAAACAAGAAACTGCTGATAACCACCAGTTTCTCCTTTTGTCTCAATATTTTATGTGCTATATTTTACACAAATCCTATCTTTAATAACAGCCATTTTGTCATTGGTGTCAGTTTTTGAAGTGGATCACCCTAAAGTTTTGTTGTTTGGGAAAGAGTTAATAGAAAGGGTTTTGAAAAATTGAGACAAAAGAAAAAATTGCTGACAATTAGCATTTTCTCCATTTGCTTCAATATTTTTGTGTTGTATTGGACACAAATTCTTTTCTTAGTATTTTTTTTATTTTTAACTTGGATAAAAGGTATATTTTTTGCTGTTTGGGTAAGCATAAATGGACAGTTTCGACACCAGGAAATGAATTATTGAATAAATTAATGTAGAAAAGTGAACATAGGAAATTTTTGTAAAGTGCCATGAACTTTTTCAACATATCTGATCTACACTGACATGATACAAGTTACAGAAAATCATTTTCTACCACTGAATGTTCCCCTGAAATGTCACATGGATCTCTAATGATGGAGTAACCTTAATTTATATAACATGGACACATTTTTTTTCATTTATTGGACATAATTAACTGTTATTTTAACAATTTGCCTCTCTTGTAAGCCCTTTCCCAAAGTACAAAATGTTGACTCAGAAAGATATGCAGTTCACAAATTAGACAATTTAGAGAACAAAGTATGTTTGTTGTTGGCAGGAAAATATTGAGGCATTATAGGGTAATAGGCATGTTCTTTTTTTTCTTCAATGTTTTATTGAGTCTTTTTTTTTCTCTAATTGGTACATCAATGTTTGTGAATGGGTTATGTATAGTGACATTCAATCTCAAAATCAACCAAATGGGCACAAACCTTTGAGGGAAAAGTAAAAGATTTTTTTTTTCATAAATACGCAGCTATGGATAGCTGCGTAAAAGCTGCGTCTTTCTAATTTAAGGGGAAGAAAAATCAGCACAAGAAAGACGCAGCTTTTGCGCAGCTTCTGAGCTGCATCTTTAGATCTCAGACAAAATTATAAAAATACGCAGCTTCAAAACAAAATACGCAGCTTTTACGCAGCTTCATAACAAAATACGCAGCTTTTACGCAGCTTCATAACAAAATACGCAGCTTTTACGCAGCTTCACAACAAAATACGCAGCTTTGAAGTAAAAAACGCAGCTTTTAGAGAAAAACGCAGCTTTTACGCAGCTCTTTTTAAAAAACGCAGCTTTTGGGATCAGAAACCAAAAAAACGCAGAAAAGCTGCGTAAAAGCCGGCTTTTACGCAGCTTTCTGGAAAAGCTGCGTTTCATTTTCCCAAGGGTAAGGTAATTTTAAATATTTTATGGCCTTGATCCTATTATTCTCATTCCTACGAAAATAAGGTACAAGATCGAACAAGTGATCAAATGATTCCAATATCAATGCATTTCAAGGGGACCAAATTGGCCCATGTTTATGAAGTTGGTCAACAAAGATTTAGAAAATCATCATACCTGAAGCTTTTCATGTGGTGAAGTAAAGCATGTCATTTCCATTATGTTTCCATCATCCTGCCAATCTACTGGTCATTTTCAACATGGACCTCTTGCTGCTATATAAACATTCCTGCAATGGAAAACTGTCAAAGATTAAGCTTTAGCGCAGGCTTACATTCCCTGTTGTGCCCTTTTCTCAATAGCAGTACTACCAAGAATTATCAAAAATTATTCTATCAGTTCCTAAATGTTCAGAGAACTCATCAGAATCATTCAGCTCAGACAATTCTAATAAGCACACTATATATGAAATATTTTAAAACAATTGAAGAATGCCTTACCTTATAGATAAAGAAACAGTCTTGAACACTTGAACAGGGGGTGAACAGCAGCTGTAATTTCAAATTGTGGAGAGTGGGAGGTGAAAGGAAGCATCCCATGTGACCATATTGGCATGTCACTTTACATGACATTTGAACATGGACTTCTAACTGTTATGAAAACATCCTGACAATAGAAAACTGTCACAGATCAAGTTTTGGACCTTCAGTCCATCAGCTGAGTTATCCCTATTCTTGTTAACATTTATCCAAAGCAACAAAATTTAAGGACAGATCCTCCATTTATTTCCCACAGTAAGATTTTTTTTATTTTTTCTGTACTGATATTTAAATATATGAGAAGTAAAAAAATGACTTAAAAACTATAGGTCACCAAGCGAATTAAAAAGTTATTGGATTTCAAGGGAGACTACTCTTGTCTAAAATTGCAAAAACGAGGTGTCACTTAAATACCCACAAAAAGGTGTTCGAAAGGACTAGGAGTACATAAACAAGTCTTTATTGTGTTCAATATGTTTTATTCTGTCTAAATGTAAGTATCAATTTGGGAAAATTTAGTGATGATTTTGAAATTTTTAGTAAAACATTCTTTCAAAAGTAGCTGAAATTGCTCTTTTTTCGCAACGTTTCTGATAATAAAAAATATTCCAGCGGTAAGAATTTTTTTCTTTTTTGGTAAAGACATAGTGCTTGGTCATACCTACAAAAACAAAACAAGAGTGCAATCGTCACAATATACGCCGCCACTTATAAAACTTGAGACAAAAAAATGACATTGACAAGGATTTATAAATATTCACTGAAAAACCTTTAAAAAATTGTGTTCACAAAAAGGTTTTTATAAATATCCAGTGAAAAACCTGGGAGGAATTGCATTCACGAGGCTGAAATATCATTAAGCCCCAGAGACTAAGATTGAAGGGGGCATAATTCTGGCAAAAATCAATGAACCATGAAATCCTTCCTTCATGCACATCTACCAATTGAGGTGATAACATCCACCAAGTTTCATTAAGATCCAGCCAGAAACTTAGGAGGAGTTGTGTTGACAAGCCTGCAATTTCAATAAGCCCCAGAGACTAAGTTTTTAAGGGGCATAACTCAGGCAAAAATCAACGAACCATAGATTCCTTCCTTCATGCACATCTACCAATTGAGGTGATAACATTGACCAAGTTTCATTAAGATCCAGTCAGAAACTTAGGAGGAGTTGTGTTGACAAGCCTGCAATTTCAATAAGCCCCAGAGACTTAAGTTTTTAAGGGGCGTAACTCAGGCAAAAATCGACGAACCATAAAATCCTTCCTTCATGCACATCTACCAATTGAGGTGATAACATTGACCAAGTTTCAAGAAGATCCAGGCAGAAACTTAGGAGGAGTTGCGTTGACAAGCCTGCAATTTCAATAAGCCCCAGAGACTAAGTTTTTAAGGGGCGTAACTCAGACAAAAATCGACGAACCATAAAATCCTTCCTTCATGCACATCTACCAATTGAGGTGATAACATTGACCAAGTTTCAAGAAGATCCAGCCAGAAACTTAGGAGGAGTTGCGTTGACAAGCCTGCAATTTCAATAAGCCCCAGAGACTAAGTTTTTAAGGGGCGTAACTCAGGCAAAAATCGACGAACCATAAAATCCTTCCTTCATGCACATCTACCAATTGAGGTGATAACATTGACCAAGTTTCAAGAAGATCCAGCCAGAAACTTAGGAGGAGTTGCGTTGACAAGGCTGCAATTTCAATAAGCCCCAGAGACTAAGTTTTTAAGGGGCATAACTCAGGCAAAAATCAACGAACCATAAAATCCTTCCTTCATGCACATCTACCAATTGAGGTGATAACATTGACCAAGTTTCAAGAAGATCCAGCCAGAAACTTAGGAGGAGTTGCGTTGACAAGAAAAGTGGACGTACGTACGGACGGACGGATGGACGGATGGACGGATGGACGGATGGACGGATGGACGGACGGATGGACGGACGGACGGACAGACGGAGAAGATGACGCCAATATACGTCCGCCTCCGGCGGCGTATAAAAAAATGACATTGACAAGGATTTATAAATATTCACTGAAAAACCTTTAAAAAATTGTGTTCACAAAAAGGTTTTTATAAATATCCAGTGAAAAACCTGGGAGGAATTGCATTCACGAGGCTGAAATATCATTAAGCCCCAGAGACTAAGATTGAAGGGGGCATAATTCTGGCAAAAATCAATGAACCATGAAATCCTTCCTTCATGCACATCTACCAATTGAGGTGATAACATCCACCAAGTTTCATTAAGATCCAGCCAGAAACTTAGGAGGAGTTGTGTTGACAAGCCTGCAATTTCAATAAGCCCCAGAGACTAAGTTTTTAAGGGGCATAACTCAGGCAAAAATCAACGAACCATAGATTCCTTCCTTCATGCACATCTACCAATTGAGGTGATAACATTGACCAAGTTTCATTAAGATCCAGTCAGAAACTTAGGAGGAGTTGTGTTGACAAGCCTGCAATTTCAATAAGCCCCAGAGACTTAAGTTTTTAAGGGGCGTAACTCAGGCAAAAATCGACGAACCATAAAATCCTTCCTTCATGCACATCTACCAATTGAGGTGATAATATTGACCAAGTTTCAAGAAGATCCAGGCAGAAACTTAGGAGGAGTTGCGTTGACAAGCCTGCAATTTCAATAAGCCCCAGAGACTAAGTTTTTAAGGGGCGTAACTCAGACAAAAATCGACGAACCATAAAATCCTTCCTTCATGCACATCTACCAATTGAGGTGATAACATTGACCAAGTTTCAAGAAGATCCAGCCAGAAACTTAGGAGGAGTTGCGTTGACAAGAAAAGTGGACGTACGTACGGATGGACGGATGGACGGATGGACGGATGGACGGATGGACGGATGGACGGACGGATGGACGGACGGACGGACAGACGGAGAAGATGACGCCAATATACGTCCGCCTCCGGCGGCGTATAATAAAAAGAAAAATATATCAAACCAAGCGTTTTTCTTAGTTATAAGTAAAATTTGGTTTACTTTTTGCATCTCTGTTCGAATTTTTTTCACTACTTTTATCCATTTTCTTCCTTATTACCAACTTTAGATAATAAAAAGTGTCATCTTTTGTTTCCATCTGAATTGGACTAGCTCATAAGGACACCACTTTGCTTTTGTTGCTCCGTGTCCTATCGCTAACGCCACATGTTGAACGCGTAACAGAAAGCGAAATGTACCATCCGAGTACTATTACACTTTAACTCTTTCGCTGCCAAATTTCCTGGAATTGTGCTATTTCCAGTGCCAATTTTTTTTAAAATTCATAACAGGGCTTATCAGTTTATATTATAGTAAAATCATTATTTAGTGAATTTTAAGCTGAAACCCTCAGGAATAATTGCACATAAACTATTTTGTTGAATAGCATACTTTTTATCAGGCAGTTTGATCAGATGACCCTGACCTTGACCTTAATGACCTAATTAAGCTATTGTTTTGAAGTCGCCAAAAGGCGACATTGGCAGTCTCCTAAGAGGTCGCCAAAAGGCGACATTGGCAGCGAAAGAGTTAATTGACCAAACAGAGAAAAATGAAATAACCGAAAAAGGTCTTGTCATTTATTAACCAAACATTAGCTAAATGTAAGAAATACATTTGCTGAAAAGGGCCAATTACTGAAACAGCTTTATTTCGTTATTTAGGATATGCGCAGTAAGTTGCGCAGTAACAATTGGAGGATCTGTCCTTAAGGGGTTGTTCTGAAATTTAAAGATGATGCAGATGGTCAATTAAAGTAAATGAAATATTACATATTTTTTGGTCTCTCTGGACAAAAAAACATTGTGGGAAATGAAGAAATTGCTTGTTACAAGCAATTTCTTCATTTTCCACAATGTTTTTCTTAATATTTCCCTTGTTGGTTACCAAAAAGCATCGTAATGAGGGAATGGGGTAACATTTATCCCAGTATTGTTAGCCGATAATTAAATTATGTTCCATCCTATAGGGTGCAAATTGGGAAAAATCTATCCTTTCTTCACAATAATAAATTCAGATTGATCTTTAATGCTGCAAGTGTGAATTGGACAGAATTGTGTCAGATATGTTGTAAAAAAATTAAAGACCTTTGATTTCTTACTTTGAAAATGTGAAGGATTTAGGTTGAATTGGACAAAATTGTGTCATAGATGTTGTTGAAGTTAACCCATTACCAAACGACAAAATTTTGACTTGTCCAAATTCAAAGATGTTGCAGACGACAATTTCAAGTGAATGAAATTTCAAATTTTGTTGTCGTTTTGGGTAGAAAACAATGTGGGAAATGAAGAAATTGCTTGTCACAAGCAATTTCTTCATTTTCCACAATGTTGTCCAAAGCAAATTTCATGCGAGGAGTCAAAAAGAGTCACTGTGTGGTAATGGGTTAAAGACCTTAATGATTTCTTGCTTTGAAAATGTGTAGGCTTTCAGTTGAATTGGACAAAATTGTGTCAGATATCTTGTAAAAGTTAAAGACCTTTTATTTCTTACTTGGATATGTGAAAGCTTCAAGTCACCATCTTGTAACAGTATTACAGTCTTTATTCAAAGCAAATGCACCATAACAATAAATGGAAAATCATTTTTTCTATGACAGATTACTCTTCCAAGATGAAGGTAGAAACATTTTCTGTCCTTCCTAGAATATGGTTCTGGTACTTAAGATTTTTCCAAAATATGCCTTGATATCTAGGACATCATGGTTTCTAATAGAACCATGATTATTTGTCTTGAAATGTTGTATTCTAGATATGAATTCAAACAATTAACTAATTACAACCAAGAGATGCCTTTTGACACCCAACAAGATAAAGGCTTTCGAAAACATTGTGGAAAATGAAGAAATTGATTGTCAAATGTGTTAAGTTTCATGTACAAGATATTGTTCTCTGCATCATCTCTGAATTTAGAACATCTTGATATTTGCCATTTGGTAATGGGTTGGACACAGACCTTTATTATTTCATTGTACCAGTACATTTACACAACAATTTAAAGGATGACAATAATAGTTACATCTATGAAAGTCTTGTTCTGTCAACATCATTTAGGGTGACCCTTTAACCTTCAGTTGTTCATTAATTTCTTACAACCTTTGATAAAATATGTCAGAAAGGTAGAATGCTTGTGACTTGCTCTTTCTCTCTTCCCCTAAACACCAATGAATCATGCTACAATTTGTGCTACAAGTGATACAATAGGTTTTCGTGTAACTTTTTGTCTCACATCTACGACAGTTACTGCTTTCTAGTTGGAAACATCCTTAATTTTCTCAGAATGTTAATGATTATTTTGTTTTACAAATTATACTATTGTCATCACAAATGCACAACAAAAATATATGGTTAAAGTTAAACAGCAATATTAAAAGTTTCCAATTTGCAATGTTAAGTTAGTTTATGTAGAAAGACATTGAGAAGTAGTTCCATAGCCAATGAGTGAACCAACCCCTGTATAGCAAATATTGTCGCCTTTCAACAAAAAACTTGTAACTGCAGCTTAAAAGAAGCTGCAGTTACGAGGTTTCTGTTGTAAAGCATCAATATTTTGCAAGAAGATTCACGGCATACCAAACACTATTTCATTATTCAAATTTTTCTGCCGGCATGTCAAGAAAGTGTCTATTTTATGTAGATAGACATTAATAAACTGTGGTTACTTCATTTTCGCCTGTAGTCAATGGTCAAGCTGGTCAACTTGACCCGTTCAAATGATGCTGTTGTTTATATAGTATGTAATGTTGTCATTTCATATAGGGTATCTGATTTCTTACTTATTCATAATAGTTTTGAAACAGGGGAAGGGTAATATTGTTCTTAGAAGATATGTATTGAATATGGACTTAGGACAGTTTCGCATTTATCCATTTATACAACAACCTTGAAATAACTATCATAGTTTTTTCATTAGTAAGATAACTCACACAGTGTACAAATGTACCAATCTTTTCAAATTCTATCTTTGTTTACCATTTCGTAATAGTCTTGAGAAGGAAATATTGAAGTTCCTTTTCTGATATGCTTTTTCAGCTTTGTCCAGGCATTTAACTCTTTGATTTACTTAGGACATGGTAGTCTGAAAATCACTTACAATGTTGAAATTGGTTGTATGTCTAAAGTCTAAGTACTATAATATGTTCTTGGGAAGTCAGTGGCATTGAAGTACATTTACCAATGATGTGCCTACTTTGCCACTTGCATTGCTGTTTTGTTTGGCTTGAGCTCTTATGGGTATGTATATAGAAGAACATCAATGACTTAAAAGAACTTTTTGATTGCACAACCATTCCTAAACACTATAGCCTGTTTAAAAATCTTAAAAGACCAAACATGTCAATTTTTGGCACTTCTTATTTTGGTAAGATTGTAACAGGAAATAAAAATTTGGAATACATTTTGAGGATTGACAACATAAGAGCACTTCATCTCCATATTCTATTTACTGTGGTTCATTTTTAAGCCAATTACTCTATATTTCTAAAGTGTCACTCTTACAAGAACAGCGATACTGTACAAAAGTGTACGGTTGAGGGATAAGTTTGGACATAATTATTACTTATCAGTTTTAATCCCCGACAAACTGTCTGGTCATCTAGGGTTTGTTATACTCTTCCTACAGTTTAACATTTACCCGAACGGAAAAAAAATTAGGGTCGTTTGATTTGAAAGCTGCTGCGGACAACAATATGTGTACAATATCAGTGGCGGGTCCAGAGGGGGTTCGGGTTGTTCAAACGAACCCCCCTCTGTAGCCAGATTATTTCATTTTCATGCAGAAATTCAATCATAATTGTGTAATACTAGGAAAACGAACCCCCCTATTTGTATATTCGAACCCCCCCCTCACAGAAATCCTGGATCCGCCGCTGAATATGGCACAGAAAATATTGAGACAAAAGGAGAAACTGCTGATTATCAGCATTTTCTTCTTTTGTCTCAATGTTTTACCAAGTTGTTTCTATTAGGGATGTAAAATCAGGTCTTATAATTGTTTGGAAAGGGTTAACCCATTACGTGACAAATTTAGATAAGCGGAAATTTAAAGGGAATGACATAACGAAAAGTTGTGACATATCTCTGCTTTTCAACGAAAAACCTCGTAACTGCAGCTTGTTTTAAGCTGGCAATTACAAGTTTTTCGTTGAAAAGCAGAGATACATTACAATGAAGATTCTACCAATTCAAGAAACAGAATAAGGATGATGCCATCATCATTAATTTTTCATATTTCTCTTGTTAATATCTTAGCTCTAAAAAGTATAAACTTTAACACTACAGGCTGTCAGATATGGTATCATTTTAGTGGCAACGTAATGATTTGAAACACTATTACAATCAGTATCCCATTTACACATGATGCCTTTGGATGCCCTACAAGTTAGATGCTTCGGAAAACATTGTGTAAAATGAAGAAATTGCTTGTGACAAGCAATTTCTTCATTTCCCACAATGTTTGCTAACAGAAATGACCAAATAAAATTTAATTACATTCACTTGAAATTGTCATCTCACTCTTCTGCAACATCTTTACATTTGGACAAGCCTAAAATGTTGCTGTATGCTTATGGATTAGGGAAATGGAATTAGTCCAGAAAAAGTCAAATAAGTTTATAAACGTTGAAAAAAAGAATTCAAAGAAAGTAAACATCTAATAATAAATAGTGACTTAATTACAGGTTACATTGTATCAAATTTGAACCCAATTCACATTTTCAAAGTGCATTATTTTTCCTATTTAATCAACATCTTTAATTCAACTAAGTGCAAGTTTTTTCAACCCACTAAAATACTCCTTTTATGAGATGTTATTGATACTCAATCATTTCAAAATAATATTTACATTAAAAAAAATTCATCTAATCCACCACCAAATCTTATTTAAATTGTACATTAATCCTTTACCCGAAAGTTGTTATGTTTTGGGGTTTTTTTTACAAGCTTCACGGAAAAACGTTGTGAAACTATCGAGGATCAGGGAAAATGCTGGTACTTCAAAAATTTCCTCAAATCCCTCAACGTTTTTCTTGCAAATGTTAGGTGTTACAGTTAGTCTTTGAATTTTGATATTAGTCCTATTTAATTTCAATTCTGTATTGGTCTCTTATGTAAAAAAAAATAAAACTTTTCTGAATTATTTATAACCCCTTGCATTATATTGACTTCCCTTATAAGAGAAAGGAAGTAATAGACAATCAGAAAGAGAAAAGGTATTAAAAGCTGTCATAATAAGCAATTTCTCCTTTTCCCTCACTGTTTTTCTACCATATTGAACCAATTCCAATTTTTCATCTTCAATTCTTTCAAATTTGGTTCATTCTAAACTTTTACTACTTGACAATAATTTGTAAAGGTTATTGGGTTTTTACTCCTCTCCAATTCAGTGATCATCTAATGGGAGAGAAGACCCGCCCACCTTGAATTGTACCAACCAATGACAGACACCGATTTTGTCACGGGCTCCTGGGCCCAATATTGATGCTTTTCAAGCAAAAACCTCGTAACTGCAGCTTGTTATAAGCTGCAGTTACGAGGTTTTTGCTGAAAAGCGACAATATCCTAGTGTGGCTTTACTGATTTTTTTGTCAAAGTTTAGGGCTCAAATCATATACAAACGATAATAAAGGTAAATTAGGGATAAGACATGATGGGAAGCCCTCGACTAATGGATTTGTATGAAGTTTCAATATATGTGTTGACATTTTAGTGATAGTTGTTGGTTTTTGTTTGAATGTTTGAAAAAAATAGTAGATAAAGTGACATTTTAGACACATCCATTATTTCGCTAAAATCTGTGACATGCTGTAGCAAGGAATACATTGATTCTAAGTCCTGCAAACTGTGCTGAAGCAACATTATTTTTTCTGGATTGTATGAATTAGTATCAAAGTTAACTGGATTTTAAACAATACAAGAAAGGAAAATTAAAAGGTTTTAAAAACTTTTCTCAAGGTAAGGTATAATAAATATTTTCTATATAGAATAGAAATCATTTGGGGTTTTTTTTATATATATTTTTGAGATGGCTCCATGTAGATCTATAAGAGAAATATCTATGTTTTCTTACATATCTATGTTTTCTTACATAGATAAAAATTTAAAATTGAAGGCATAAAATATTTTTAAAAATCAATTTTTGACTGAAAACAAGCAAGTGCAGTGTGTTTGAAATAAGTTTAAAATAAAAAAAAGTTTTTTACAATATATAAATTATTGAGGCAAAATGAGAAAATGCTGGTCATCAGCATTTTCTTCTTTTGCCTCAAGTCAATGTTTTTCCAAGCTTGCCAAACAAGGTCTAGTTTTGGAATTAGGGGCATAGTTACCTTACTTACCTGTAATGGCTGTACTGTAATGGTGATGCAATGGACATTAAAATTATTATTCTTCAATTTTTTTTCTTGAAAATTAACATTATTTAACCATTTCCCAAACAGCAATAAGATATTCAACTATTTCAATAATTAAGCTAGAGCAGTTGATAAATTAAGTATTGATGAAAAAAGATTGTGTACAATAAATACTGATCTAGTTCAGAAAATAATGAGGCAAAAGAGGTAGAGGCTGGTCATCAGCATTTTCTTCTTTTGCCTCAATTATTTCTCAAGCTTTTTACTTAAGGACAACAAAACAAGATCTTGTATTAGATGGGGCTTAATAAAGTGACTTACCTGTAATGGCTATGCTGTAATGGTGATGTAATGTACACTTAAATTGTTGTACTTTCCTGAAATGACAGAAACATGAAAGAAATATATATGTAACTTTTGACAGGTACAATATAAATATACCATTTTTACATATAAATGCATCAATCATTTTGGTACTTTAAGCCATAAGAAGGCTGTTAGTTGGGAATGAAAATGTTATTAAAAAGACAATTTAGATACATATACATGTGTAGAGCAGTTTCAAATCCATGCATGTATCCAAAAACATTTCAAAGAGGAGACCCACCTTTTAAAGAAGGGGGGGGGGGGGGGTATGTAACATTGGAGCTTGAAAAATTCTTTTCAATGAATCAGCTTTTTATCCAAATAAGAGATGGGGGACCCCTGGAGACTAACGCGCATATGGCAAATTAACCAAAACATTAAAAGTGAAGGGACAGAAAAGTTTCATATTTTTTCGTTCATAATCAATCCATTACCATAAGGCAATATTTAAGATAAATAGATATTGCAGGCAACAATTTCAATTGCATCCGATTTTACTTTTTTGTCTGTTTGGGTAAAAAACATAATTGGGAAATACAGAAATTGCTTTGAATCCATTTCAAATATTCTTTGCAGAGCCATTAATACCAAATTGCATTACCTTATCGTAAAGGTAATACGCAGAATCCAATGATGAATTGTTGATACGCTGTAAATAGCAACTGAAATGACTAATCTTCGGCAGAAATGAAATACAGCCTCACTTTCATTAGCATACATAGAGGTGATCTTGGCATTTTAAATAAGAATGAATAAAATGCACATTAAAATGATAATCCTTTCTAAATGTCCAAATATAGATAGAACATTTAACTGGTGACATTTCATATTATGGAAGAACCCAATGTTAATCATGATATACTCTATTAAATATTTCAGACAGAAGGATTGTGAAAATATTGAGTGAAAGAAAGAAATTCTAATGACCAGCATTTCATCACTGTTATTGCAAAACCATTTTACTACAGCTAGTTTCAGGCTGTAGTTACAAGGTTTTGCAATAACACTGACGATATTCTTGTCTATTCCTAAATGCTTTCAGTATTATAAAAAAAGTCTTACCTGCTTTTTTTTATCTTCTACAACTCCCTCATCATTTTAGGAATTGTTTATATTTGTTGCAAATTGGGTGGTAAAGTTATTAAGTCTGATGTAGCAGTGACTGAAAAGAGAAAAGCATAGGACATAATTGTAGAAAATGATGCAAAAGCTAAAACTTTTTCCAGCAACATTGCCTCTTCTGAAGCTTCTCTTTCATATCTAATGTGTAAAGTTGTCTGTTGATTGAGTTTAATTTCACATATTCAAAGTATTTACATATATTGTCTACAAATCTTTCCATTTTGAACTTGAGTCTAAGATATCGCCGTCCAATAAAGCTGTAAAGCTCTAATCATGTTCTATATGGTCATATTGGTGTTTTTAATGTTCTACCATGATACGCTCGGCAAGAGGGAAACGGGCCATAAAAGCAATATACATCTGAAGGGATCATGCTAAATCGTCAGCCGCTGCTCAGTTATTGCCCATAAAGTTCGTGTTACAAACATTTTGTTCCGTTTTGTATGGATTTATTCCGTGGAAGGATTCATGCTACAGCAATCCAATTGTTAACCTGGTTTACCAAGTTGGTAGTTTTGCTGCAAAACTGTAGTAAGTGTAAGTGCAATGTGTGGCACAGCTATTAGAAAACACTATGAATCTTGATCAGAATGTGCATATGCACAGGCTGATCTGGATCAATGTTGGTCTCTTTTACCAAAAGGGCTTTCTCAATATTCCATAGGTGAGTTCCTACATGTTGCGTTACACATTTAGCTATTTCCTAAACAAGACCTGACATCCCTAATAGAAAATGATTGGGAAAACATTGAGGCCAAAGAAGAAAATGATAATCAGCATTTTCTCCTTTTGCCTCAAAATCTCCTTGGCTATTCTCTTTGCGAAATATATCTTTTTCAAAACCCAAATTGTTGTCTACAGCAGCTTTCAAATTGGGCACCCCTAAAATTTTACCATTTAGTAATGGGTTAATATGATAGCTAGCCTTGCTCCAACCTATTTAAAAGAAAACGCCAAATGGCCATGGCCACTTAGTCTAGATGATTTATTATAATGTATATTTTGTAAATTAAACAATTAGATATTCTATATAGCATATACATGTCACCGAAACAATGAATTCCTTCTTAAAATTTTATGTGGCGTGCAGAATTTAAAACCATTTTAATTGTTATAAATTTCGAAATTAATACATGCACCCTTTTTATGAACCTGCTACTAACCACACAAGGTGATGAAATTTTGGATAATCTGTAATTAAAAAGATTCAACAAGCAATTATTACATTTGGCTACAATTTTGCACTTTATGAATGGGTTATAAACATCAAACATAGTAGAAAAAGGACATAATTTTTAGGTAACCAGTCTTGATCTGAAACTGTATGAAAAATTTTACAGATGAATTTTTAGACAAACAAAGTATTATAACTTTGTAAGTAAATATTTAGTGAATCTTGTCAGAAAACATTGCTGGAAAATTTGAAAGCTCTGCATGATCATCAGCATATTAATTTTGGTTCTTTTCTGCATTGTCTTTCCAACTTTACCTTCTATAAGGCATTAAAACTAATCATTCTATGATGATGAGTCTGCAGATTTTATCTTCTTTTCCTACAATGTATCTCTGCTTTTCAACGAAAACCTCATAACTGCAGCTTGTTTAAAGCTGCAGTTACGAGATTTAAGTTGAAAAGCGACAACATGAAAAATGCTAAAATTCAGGTAAGAAATATGCAACATATTTTGATGGCATGAAAAATGTATGTCCCACACATGAATATTAAAGGAAATGTTAACACGAGAGGCAAAGGTTAATTATCACAATCTTTGAATACTTATGTAAATTATACATATTTGAAACAATATGCAAATTAGGTTCAACATGATTTGTATATGAATTATGCCAATTATGATTACAAATATTTATAATGACGAATCATGGTAATCAATCATTTTTTGTTTTCAAAATTAATGGGTAATAAAATAAGCACTTTTTCTTGAACTTGACGAGAGTCTAACTTCACTGGTGGTGAACTCGGCCAAAGCGAGCGACGTTTTTCGCGAATACAAGGTACAGTTATTTTGCGTTTAAATGTGAGTTAAAAGATCTGATTGGATAGTTTTTCTAATAACAATGAATTTGTTCTAAAAATAGACCGGGTGTAGCGATATGTATTGACAAACCGTCTGTGTTGTTATAAAATCTCGCAACTACGGCTTAATCGAAGCCGTAGTTACAATATTTTATAACAACACCGACTGAATACTATAATCGCGAAAAATCGTCCAACGCTTTGGCCGAGTTCACCACCAGTGAACTTGAAACTTTTGATTTTTTCAAAATCGACATAGTTTCAAATTGGCAAAAAATGAAGTGTCTCACATTATGTGACAAATCAAATACTTCTGAAAAAAGAGAATCTACTTTTCATAGCAAAGTAATCCTCAAAGGAAAATGCTATCATCAGTTTCACTCAATAGTTTATAAACTAAAATCAGATAGCCATCAAAACAGGAGCTTGTTGGGAAAGGAATGAAGAAATTGGTGAAATTTAAGGTGGGTACATGGAATTGAACACAATTTATTTTCAAGGTAAAGAATTTGACCATAACAAATATGAAATCTTGTGCATGGGCGGATTTAGAGGGGGGTCAGGGGGTATGGACCCCCCCCCCCCGGCATTGGGCGAAAATTGAATTTTGACTATATAAATTTAATGTAACATTACATATTTACTACATTTTAAGCCATAATTTGGGCTTGGAACAACCCCCCCCCCCCCTTGGAAAAAAATCCTGGATCCGCCCTTGTTGTGCATGGTACCATTGAATATTTTTGTATTAACATAGATTTTAAAAGAAAGAGGCTTTCACCACTGTTTTTATCATTTATGATTATGTTTATTTATTGGGACTTTTCCTTTGATATCTCATTTTAACCTTATGACTTATGAAATCAAATTTTCTGATTGACCAAAGTTTTATGTCCCGGTGGGTTATCAATATGATCTTAGACAAAGATGGTCCCATGCCCGAGAAAATATAAATCACTGATGCATTCAATCAAAACAAAAAATCAAGAAACCGTTTTATACTAGATATGGATTATTATTGCTTTTTCTCCTCATTTTATGGGAGCTTTGTCCTTTCCAAAACTAAACATTCTTTGACTGAAGAAAATCTAAAGCGATTGCAGATGGCTTATTAAAATGTAACTAAATTATGGCAGAAATTTGTATCTTTGGGCTTTGAAGAAAATTGAGACAAAAGGAGAAAATATGCTGCTTAGCAACAATTCTTTCTTCTATCTTGAAGTTTTTCAAAACAATTTTAGTTTTCAAATCAAATGCATGTTTTGGAAAGTGTTAACCGAGCATGTTTGGTTCAGATTGGTGACTATCCTCTAAGTGTGTTTAGAAACATTAAGCTAGAAACACCTGGCTTCTGCCTCATGCTCAATGTAGCAAATTTGTTTTTTATCCTTTAACCCTTTCCCAAACAAGACATGGTTTTGACGTCCCTAACAGATATGGCTTAGGAAAACATTGCGACAAAAGAAGAAACTGCTGATAAGCAGCAGTTTCTCCTTTTGTCTCAATATTTTCTTTGCTAAGATATACACAAATCCTGTGTTTATCCACAACCATTTTGTCGTCTGCGGCAGCTTTGAATTTGGGCCACCCCAAAATTTTGTCGTTTGGGAAAGGGTTAATCAAACAAATGCAGCATTAGGTTTGAAGACTTATTCATGAATCACCAAGAAATGTGATTTTACCTCTCCCAAATATTGGACTAGTCAATTGTCATCAGCTCTTCCTTCTTTAAGTTTCTGTGTTCATTCTGCAAATTCTACTCTTTTACCAATGTTTTAACATGGAACTTTCTGTGAAAAAATGAAGATATAAGATGATAAATGAATTTGAAGAATTTGAAAACATTGCAAGATAAGACAAAAATATCCAGGCAACCAGCATTCTATGGAATGGGATATAATTTTTGCCTATAATAATGTACGTTAAAACGGGTTTTTTGTCGGCATTTCAACTGACACGCATAAATTTATTCGCACAAAATGTTCTTTTTTATGTAAAAGGAAGCCTGTCTTTTTTTCACAAAACTTGTGTCAGCTTAAAGCTTAATTAATATTCTGACAGCGTAGCTCGTCGTAACCCAACCTGAAATGACGGCTCGTGTAACGGTATCCTGACGATGGGACGTCTTTATGATAAATAACGAGAATTGCAAATTTGGCTTGATAGGTGTTATGCCATATAAAAAGGGGAATGATCATATGTATCAAATCTCAGATTGGTCTGCTTGTGAGGTCATAATGTTGATTGGAAGTCAATATGACAGCCGTATAATGGTATTTTACATATACCAGTACAAAAATTGAAAATTTGGTTTTACCCATTACCTAAATACAGAGACGCCTTTTGCCGCTCTACGAGGTAAAGCCTTTGGTAAACATGGTGGAAAATTAAGAAATTGCTTGTGACAAGCAATTCTATCATTTCTGACAATGCTTTCTACAAACGAAAGTCATATGGGTAAAACTCCAATTTCATCACATTAAAAATACTGTCATTAACTTTTTTTCAATTTGGACAAGCTTGAAGTTTTGTCATTCATTAATGGGTTGAAAGAGTTTTTTTTTTTTAAATTTTAAGATAACCCAAAAACTGTTTTTAAATGACGGAACACACACATGTTAGATATATAAAGAGGCCTGAATTTTGATATGATAAACACCCCTGCTATAGAATCTATGTGCTTTTTTGCATAATAGAGTAACATAGTAAATGAAGCTGCGGGACATCTTTAAATAAAGAGTGGATTATATTTTGTAGGTTTGAATTTTTATTACCGAGGTGTTTTTACCTTTTGAGATCAAGTGTGAAAACTACGTCATTAAAAAAAGATAAACCCTCTTAGCATTTAATGCATTTTTCAGTTTAGAAAATGAAGTGGAAGGTTTTTGTAGGATATATAAATCTGGGTTAAGATTAAATCAACATTGACTCTATTATATTTTTTTCTGGGATATAAATTGATGACATTTATAAGCTTTTTATCTGGTCATCCTTTTCTCACTCTTTAACAGAGAGGTATGTAGGCCATTTTATGGAAGACAAGATATAAGAAGATATAGTTTGTGAAACACCAATGCCCCCAAAATAGCCAATGTTAGGTTTCGGACAGACAGACAGTAAGAAATGAGTAAAACAGTATTCCAGCAATCATTCGATACAGCAGAATAAAAATGTTGTTTCACATGAATTTAATGCGTGTTTACCATTTAATATCAAAAATTACTTTGCTTGTTCAAAGTAAAATAAATTGGCAAACTGTGGAATTGGTCATCAAACATTAGTGAATTTCCTCCTGTAACTGCATGTTATATGATAGAAGTTTTAAAGACAGTTATCTTGCTGAAGCATTTAAATCAAATTTGGATTAGTCTCTTTTTGCTGAGTAATGTTTGTAAGATCCATATCAATAATTATTTTGCAATAGTAAATACAGAAAGTCATTAATCTTAATAAAGTCTAAATCAAATTATTTTGCAGTCCTTTTTCTAAACAGAACTTATGTTTCGTAACATCTTGTTTGCTCTTTGTTTTCTTTCAGCGAGAGAGAAAAGGTTACCAAAGTTATATTATGGTAACAAAATTTTATTGCCAAAATTGGGGAAATTTGAAGTAATCCACTAATGTGAGATGTCTATTTGGTATGACTGACTGATTTTAAACTAAAATTGTTATCATTATTACTAGTACATTTGTGTCGCCCCACAAAAAGTAGAGCTAATTTTTTTTCTAAACTTTGGAAATATGGACACATCGATGAAATAGGAACCAATTGGAGTTTATCAGTGTTTACAGTTTAAAATTTTTCAAAATCGGTACCTTTAATCTGTAAAATTATGGGTACCAGTAATCAACTTAAAATGAAACTGATTAACCCATTACAACTCAGGGACGCATTTTGACGCCCCTCAAGATAAAAGCTTTCGAAAACATTGTGGAAAATGAAGAAATTGCTTGTGACAAGCAATTTCTTCATTTCCTACAATGTTTTCTACCACAAAAGACCAAACAAATCTAAATTTCATTCACTTGAAATTGTCGTCTGCAACATCTTTGGATTTGGAACAGTCCAAAATTTTGTCGTTTGGTAATGGGTTAAAGCTGACCAGGCTTTGATACTTTTCGCTTTCCTTTATCTCTTTCTCATGTGCTGCGGCACCTTTAAGTAAGAGAATATTATTTATGGATTCAAATTGATGAATTTGACGGCAAAAAATCTGGGGAAAGTCGATTTTAAAACGTGATAAAAGGAAGTACAGTACAGTGTTTATGAATTTGATATATTACACTGTTCAGTGGGCATGAAATAACGATCTTGAAATTGATGCTGTTTACACAATCTCTAACTTGTAAAACCCACTCTTGCATGATCGTTAATTATTGTTTAAATTTTCAAAATTTGAAAACTTAACTTTTAAATTTACTGGTTGATTTACATGCAAGATTTCAAAATCTCAATGTTAGGGACCAGTTGGATAATTCATTATATTCAGTCACAAAAAGCCAATTTCATTAATTGTCAATAAGATTTCCTTATCAAATATAATTCCTTAAATTGATTATTTAATCTTGTTATTTTATTCTGCAAGGGTTTAAACAATTATTTTTATCAATAGATGACTAATTAAGGTAGATAAGCCAAGAAAACAATGCCCGCCTTCTGTACGGTTTTGATATGCGGACATTAATTTTGTCAACACATTTGATCCCATCCGTGGAAGCCCATTCAGAGTCGACAGAGGGATTAAATGCACAATAGATTAATCTTTTGTAATCTTTGATAAAGATAAAGAGATAAAGGGAAGATAACCCCATATCTGTTCTTATCATCACAAAGATGTTTTGTTTAATATTTGAAATACCAGGGATCAAATAACTACAAAACTGGAAAACGTATCTGTTTGCTTCCATGTTTCTCATGCTCTTCTTTAAACTGTTTGTCTAGTCAATGTGGTTTTGAGGTGGATCAGTTGGATGTTGTGGGTTGTGTATTAGCAGAATATTTATTCTTTTTCGATTTGGACTGCCTTTGATTTTCGAAAGGGTATGTTATATTTCTTTATGTGTTATCTTTAAAAAGTTCCTTTTCGATATATCAATTGGGTAATTGCCTTTTCCATTAAACTTAAATGCTGTGAAAATGTTTCAGTTCATTTTCTATACCTTTTCTTGTGAGTCAATGCTTCTAAGTTAGAACAACACTATTATTACACACCGACTTCATGTTTGATAAAGAAAAGATTTGAATCCAAGACGTTTAGAACTTCTTCAAGTACATGTATATCAATGTACTTTAGTCTTAATGCTTATTCAACACTTGAATCAGTAGAATTTATAGTATAGAAATTCGCTTGTTTGGGGGAACTGACAATTGTCCTTTCTTTAAACTGAATGGCCTCATAGACAGGATTATGTTACCCTATTATGGATGGAACTTTTCTGTGGTCCCTGATTCTACTTTCTTTTTCTTTAACAGCCTTCCTTTTCTCTGAAATACATATAAATGATTACATATACTACAAAAAACTACAAATAAAACTTACTAGATTTTGCATAAAGAAATGACACTTGCTTAAAAAAGATTAAAAGATAACGCTTAGTATGTAATTCACATAGTAGTACATAAAAAGAGACAGATTTCAGAAACAGTATAAAAACATGAGACCAATATCTTTTCCAATGTAATTTTCTGATTTCACAAACAACTTGTACATTTAAACAGCGCAAAAAGAAGTATCAATCATTTTGGTTAAACAGCATCAAAATGAAGGGATGGATCTATGTAACCGATATTGTCACTAATTGTCACTAATTTGTACATTTCGTACAATACAAAACAAATCCCATCCCGTGTCCCATCCACCCTCTTTGTTACCATGGTAATATAATCAACCCATCAGATTGTTATCATTGTCACTAAAAACCTTTTGATGTTTTCTAAACTAGGGGTACAAATTACTACAATGAAATACAACAAAATACTGTAAAAATCTACCTAATAGGATTGCAAACAATTACCAGATTTCACAATTACAAGATTTTGGGTATTTCTTTTTCGACAAACTTTTTTATTTTGGGGTCAGCGCAAAACTGTGAATCCTTTTCTAAACGACACTTAATGGTTTTCATGTCTTTCATTGAGAAGCATTTGGACAGCTATGAAGGAAAAGGAGAAAACACCAACTCCCCCCCCCCCCCACTCTTCCCTTGCTGTGAAATTCAAATAATTTCTTGCTTTTTGAAGCTGCTGTTTTGAATACGAGGGTCATCCAATAATAAGTGAGACTGTTGTCATATCTCAAAAACTGTTCGACAGAATTCAATGAAACTAGGCACTAACATGGCCCAATATATTAGCTATAGAAACATTGCACCAAATTTTGTTACGTTATTACGTAACATTTATGACGTCACTTCCTGTGACACAAACAATTGTAATGTGGACGCATCTCATGCGGGTCGGCGGTAGACAATAATGTGCATGTATAATAATTGCGTTATTTTAGGGCAATACTTGGATAGAGATATTTCAAATCTAACTAAAATTATTTTGGACAAAGCTTTGTCATGTACAGCTATTTTCTGATGGGTTCCAAAGTTTAAGGACAAAAAGATTGGCATTCAGAAGCAACCCGGCTCTGGTCGGTAATTAGAAGCAAAAATGTCGGTTTTGTCTATGTAAATCAGCGCATATCATCTGAAAATTGGTCCTATCTGGGAAAGCAATCACTGTAGAGTATTATTGTATATTTTAATGGCTGTCTAATGAGATCTGTCTCTTACAAGAAGCGACCAAAGCTGAACGAACGCACGACTTTTATTCTGCATGACGTCAAAAGGCAAGGTAGGGTGACGTCACTTTATGACGCTCTTTGATTGGAACATTTTAGTGCAACCTCAAAATCTTCTGCACATAAGTCCTTCATACTTTGATCATTGTTCTAAGTGAAAAGAATCATTGCGACATGTGCGTTTTGGGGATTTAAATGCATTGGAAGTAGACGTGGCCAATCAGTAGTGACATATTAACTCTGGTTGCCTAGCAACCGAAATTAGAAGACTTTCCCACTCATTGAATTCTGTCATTAAAAAGAGAAGATCTTATATTGAAGGAATATAGGGACTTTGAAAGCATACAAGTCAAGGTATTTCTGCAATGGAAACAGTCATAATATATGCTGGCACAATCTCAGTTTTCCTCCAAGCTCTTGAAAAATATTTGCCAAGTATCACTATAAACTGATGTCAATGTTTTTTGTTGGTGCCTTTTTTACTAGGCCTTAGTTTTTAAAAAGTTTAAAAAAATATAAAATCTCTGATGTCACATAAAGTTTTCTGCTCAGAGCATGTGAACATTAATAATTCATAATTCAAGGATAATTTCATTTTGCATAACTAATTACTCATATTTGATGTTACGAAATACACTTTCAAGTTTTGTTTAACGATATTTATTTTACACTGACTGGAAAAAGAAGTTTGAACGGTTTAATCCCATTTGGTCTACTCTCAATTCGTCTACTCCCAATTCGTCTACTATTTTGGACATCATTCCCATTTCGTCTACTTTTCTATACATTGTAAATCACTATGATATTTCGTAATTTTTATGCTCCCCGAAAAAATTTCGGGGGAGCATATAGTCGCCACGCTGTCCGTCCGTCCGTCCATCCGTCCGTCCGTGTGTCCGTGTGTCCGTCCGTCCGTCCGTCCGTCCGTCCGTCCGTCCACAGCCATATCTCAGCAACCCTAGGACCAAATTCAATGAAACTTTACATGTGAACTCCCTGGGTCAATACCTAGGGACCTTTTTCTCCGTTTGTAAATTTAAGGCTGCGTCATGGAAAAAGGGGCCTTAGTGTAAAAATTAGTTTTTCTCTTATTTCTCTTCATCTAATGGGCAGAATTTAATGAAATTTTGTGCTCATGTAATAAATAGGATGTTCTACACCATATATTATAAATAATGTGTGTACAAAAAATCTGTTATGGGAAAAGGGGGCTTAATGTATGATAGTTTTTATTTTGTGACAAACACTTATTCGGGGAGCATAATCCGTCTGTGACGGCTCTTGTTATTAAATTGTTTGCATTTTTATTTCATTTGTGAATATATTGACTTAATTTCTTTTCTTAAAACAAAAATAATGTTGTTTGTTGCTGATTTGACACGAAAGTAGACGAGTTGGGACAGTAGACGAATTGGGACTCAAGGCACTAAAATAACAGTAGACGAAATGGGAGTAGGCCAATTGGGATGTTACCGTTTGAACAACTTTGATAAAATTATTACCTCTGTATTCTGGAAAATACACCAGCACTGCACGGTGCTTCATATTTGGGCAATGAAAATTCAAAGAACCAATTAAAGGTGAAGTGATCTGAAACCCATTCCTCTGCATTGACGCTTTTTGACACCCCTCAAGATAAAGGCTTTGGAAAACATTGTGGAAAAAGAAGAAATTGCTTGTTACAAGCAATTTCTTCATATTCCACAATGTTTTCTACCAAGAAAGACCAAATAACTTAAAATTCCATTCACTTGAAATTGTCGTCAGCAACAAATTTGAATTTAGATCAGTCGAATATTTGTCATCTGGTATACTGCAACGACTTAATCAGGCATAAAAAGTGTAGCAGTAAGTTGCAGATCTTCTTGTTCTTAATTACACAAGATCAATAGTCCCCTCGGCTTTAAGAGGATGTTAATTGAGAATGGTCGCAATTTATCTCCGCGAGACATGAAACAGCTAATCATTACAAGTCATTCATATCTTATCCCTTTTCTCAATGTTTCAATCATCCTAAACTCAACTAAAATTCTGTCAATTTAAAGAGGCTTTCAGAGGATGTCAGTTGAGAATGGTAGCAATTTATCTCTGCAAGACATGAAACAGCTAATCATTACAAGTCGCTCCTATTTTATCGCTTTCCTTCAGTATTTGCGGCTTTACTGAACCTAATGGAAGGTGGCGGTCTTATATGTAATATATAGCCTATACACCTCTTGACAATCAAGAGAGAATTCCAAAAGCTCAAAGAGCAAAAATACAATTTCTATAAGTATCATTCTTTATATGTCAATCTTCGTAACACTGCTTAATTAATTAAGTACTAAATTCTAAGTCGTAACCAGAAATAGTTTTGAAGCTAGGTTATAAAATTAATGTTACATTTTTCTGACTGAAAAAATCCTTTTCATTTTCTATGAATATGTTGAGAATGCAACAAAACTTAAACATAGAATTTCTAATTTCATGATTCAAGGTGGAGGACATGCAAAATGTTGCAACTACAGCTTGTTAGAGCTCTGTAATTACAACATTTTGCATTGTCCACTACAAAGCAAAAACATGGATGCCACATATAGATAAGACTAATATAACAAAATCAATAATGCAGCGATATGACAGCAGTATCAGATGATAGGCTTCTGCAGACGTCACACCTGATTTTATAATCTCGCTCAAACACGGATTTATTATGAAAGGTGAATTGTTTCATATTTTTTTTGTGTTGTAACTTGTTGTTTTTTTCCTGTACAAAATTTTCTTAACTTTATGTATAGAGGTTTTGAAAAATCTATGACAGAAATTTTAATGCTTCTGCAGACCTCACACCTGATTTTATAATCTGGCTCAAACACGGATATATCATGAAAGGTAGAATTCTTTTTGCTATTTTCTTCATTGTTGTCGTTTTGGGATCTTTTTTGTGTTTAAAATTTTCTTAGCTTCATGTATACAGATTTATGTCATAGTGAAACTTCTATGATAGAAATTTTTATGCTTAAATCTGCAGACATCAGATCTGACTTTATAATCTCGCTCAAACACAGATTTATCATGAAAGGTATCTTCTTTTTGTGTAATTTTTGTTTTCATTTTTAGCTCCACTGGCCTTCAGGCCAGCGGGCTATTGTCATGGCGCTGTGTCCGTCGTGCGTGCGTCCGTCCGTGCGTCCGTCCGTCCGTCCGGTCGTCAACTTTTTCTTTAAAAATCTTCTCCTCAGAAACCACTTGATGGATTTTGATCAAACTTCACAGGAATGATCCCTAGGTGGTCCTCTATCAGATTCCTAAATTTAATTCTGATTGAACAAGAAAGTCTGAAGTTATCTGCCCTTGAATTAAAAAATGGCTGTTTTGACTTTGTTTTCACTCTAGCCACTACAAATATTCATCAATTAAGACAAAACTTGGTCAGAATGTTGGTGCTGATAAGATCTTACCTGAGTGCAATTTTCAGCTTGATCTGAATATTATGTCTTGAGTTATGTGCCCTTGAAATTGGCAAAATTACCATTTTTGACCTTATTTTTACTCAAACAACCATAAATAGCCACCAATCAACTCGAAACTTTCACGTAATCTTACTGGCTATAAGATCTTGCATATGTGTAATTTTCAGCTTCATAGGAATCTTAAAAGATGATTTTTCTGCCCTTGAATTTGACAAAATTGCTGTTTTCGACTTTGATTTTACACTCTTTACATCCACAAATATTGAACAATCAAGTCAAAACTTAAACAAGATGTAGGTGAAGTTAAGATCTTGCTTTAGTGTGATTCTTAGCTAGATAGGAATATAAAATCCTCAGTTTTATGCCTTTCAATTTGACAAAATTGCTAATTGTGACTTTTTTTCACTCTAACAGCCAAACTCACTCTAACAAAGACAAAGCTTGGTAACCAATTGATCTTTTATGAATGTGTTTTCAGCTTTCTAGTTACTTTGTAATTGCTTTAAGAGCAACAAGTTTTGAAAAATTTAGTCAAAACTTGGACTTGATATGACAAGAAATTCAGGTTTCACCAGCCATTTGCATTAATTTTGGAATATGGTATTTCCCCAAATCTATTTTTAGCTCAAAATCTATTTTTAGAAATATGAAATATTTTGGAGTAATCAATGGTCTGTTAATTTAGATCTGTTTGGAAGATGGAAAATTTTAATTGCTAGTATCATCCTAAGCTGAAATGTTCTACCATTTCCTTTTACCCTTTCCCAAATGGCAAACATATAGTTTTACTTTCTTTGCTTGAAGAACCAAACATTTTGAACAATCAAGTTTTGTAACGTTCTTTTTGCTCTATGAAACACAAGCATTGAACAATCTAATCAAAACTTGGATTAAATATTACATGAAACTCAGGCCTGTGGAGCGACTCAAGACCTTCAGGTCTTCTAGTTTGTCAAAATATTTTCATAAAACTCTAAAACATTATAGAAAGTCAGGTCATATTGAAAAATCTGCGACAGAAATATCAAATTATAGGATTCTGGTTCAAACACGGATTTAACATGAAAGGTAAATGTGTTTGCGTTCTTTTTGATAGACAAAAATGTTCAGTTCCACATTATGTAAGGCTTGGATTAAACTTATTTTAGTTCATAGTTAATATTGAATATTGCTTAACCCTTTCCCAAACAACAAAATTTTGGACTGTTCCAATTTGAAATGTGTTGCAGACGACAATTTCAAGTGCTTGGAATTTTACATTTTTAGGTGTTTTTCTTTAGAAAACGTCGTGGGAAATGAAGAAATTGCTTGTCACAAGCAATTTCTTCTTTTTCCACAATGTTTTCTGAATCATATTTGTTTAGGGGCGTCAAAAGGTGTCAATGTTTGGTAATGGGTTAAATTATATTGATAAACTAAGAGAAAAAGGTTATGTAGTCTATTTTGTTGCTAATATGTTATTGGTTTCAAATTTTTGGTTAACAGCATTTTCCCCCATTTTGTTCAACCTAGTAAAAGCATGCCTTATCTGTGAGTGGCGCAAGTGGTGTCCATTGATTGGTTTTATTGATTGAAGAGCGTCCTAAATTACATCACCTCTGGTCAGTTATTAGCTGGACAGCAGGTGACAAATTTATAATGGAGGTGTCGAATTGATAGCCCTTTACCAAACGACAAAAATTTAGGGCGGTCCAAATTGAAAGATCCTGCAGACGACAATTTTAAGTGAATGAAATTTAAATTTTTGTTGTCTTTTTGGATGGAAAACATTGTGGAAAATGAAGAAATTGCTTGTCACAAGCAATTTCTCCATTTTTCACGATGTTTTCTAAAGCCATTATCTTGTGAGGAGTCAAAAAGAGCAGTGCCGGATCCAGGATTTCTGTGAGGGGGGCTCGTTTTTACAAGAAGGGGGGTTCGTTTTACAAGTATTACACACTTTTGACTGAATTTCTGCATGAAAATGGAATAATCAGGCTATCTAGGGGGGTTCGTTTGAACCCCCCGAACCCCCTCTGGATCCGCCACTGAAGAGTCACTGTGTGGTAATGGGATAGATAAGGCTCCCTTGGATTGGTGCAAAAGTGTTGTAAGTATGAATGTATTGCATTTGTACTTACAATGGTTGTGCACTCATCAACAATTTTATTGTGTATTCCTCTTGGTGCAATATCAATCTCCTTTCGTCTTTATTTTTACGTTTTTCCTGAAAACAGAGAAATTGGGGGTAAATGAAAACATAAATCTCCAAATTCTAAGAGATTTCATTGTTTGTAAAGGAAAATGTTTAAATATTTTTTGTCACAAGAAATCTTTGAAAATCATTTTGAGAAAAGAAGTAAATGTTAGTGACCAACATTTTCTCTTTTACTCACTTTTTATTCTTTCCATAATACTTATATCTCAAATAATATAATTGTAAGTCAAACTGCCATCTGGCAGTGTATTGCATATAGACCAGTGCAAAATTGATTCATCAGGTACTTGATACAGGTGACAAAATTTTAGTGAAGGTGTCAAACCCATAGATAACACTTTGGTCAGATGTTTGTATGCTATAATGATGTAACTACATGTTACTATAGACTCAGTTACCTTGTTTTTGTTGCCAAATGACAATATTGTGTGCTCCAGCTGGTAAGAACAATCCAATCAATGGTTACTTTGATTTGCTTTTCTCTTTGAACTGCTACTATCTAACCACACAAATTCTTCGCAATATTTTTTTCAGCTGGAAAATAAAAGATTCTTGGGTATTGAAAATGAGTCATATTCCATTCTCCTAATTGTTTCCTAATTGAAAATGCATTCTGTAGTAAGGCCCATCATTTTGTCTCCCATTTTTTTTCAAACTTTCATTCTTATTTATAAATATACATTACACATTTACAAATAGTTGGAGTACACCAAAAACATACAGATTCTTTGATACTGGACAATATAATTTTATTATTTTTGAGCAAGATTTACTATCAGAATGTCAAATATAAAGATTTTCAAGTATTTTTTGACACCTACATATTCAATCTGTTTTTGGAGATAAGAAGTCCATCTTATGCCATGGCCCTAAAACATTGTTGTTGTGTGCTATACTGTAAAGTGAAATTAATACAGTCCCAAATTTTGTTGTCTTGTAAGGGGTTGAAGTGTTTTTTTGACACCTATCTGTTAGGAAGGTTTTTATGGATATAACAGCCATTAAGACACCTCAATAAATATCTCTGATCTGCTTAATAACCCACAATAAATGTAACTTGTCATCTATTACATAGATTTCTACAATTTTATTATTTGTCAAACTTTATGGACATTGCTAGGATATGGGATGGTGGATTTTATCAGACATGTAAGTTTCAAATTTGTCACAATTTACTTGTTTATTTCTTTAGTTTTAAAACTCTAAAACTAAAAAATAAGTTTTCTTTAAAGTTGAAGAATCTTTTTTTTTTTTTTTTTTTTTTTTTTTTTGCTCAAATCAAAAAAGTCTAATTGGTAGAAAAAAATACAAATAGAATCTACTTATTCTGATAAATAATCAAAATGCAAATTGAGGAAGATAATGTAAGAATGAGTCTGATAAATATACATCTATATGTAAAGTATTATAGTAAAGCATTAATAATTATAAGTGAGTCTTTACATGGCGAGTCGATGTAACCTTTGTCCGATGAACATGATAAAAATATCTTAACCAAACAAGAGAGAATAGATTGAATTTCATCTGGAATTTTTTCTTTTTCAATGATATTTTCCAAAGAAATCTTCCTTTGAGCCATCATCAAAATATTGTTTTCTTACTAAGGTTAACCATTAATCCTTTCCCAAACAAGACCGGGTTTTGATGTCCCTAATAGAAAAGGATTGGGAAAACATTGAGACAAAAGAAGAAACTGCTGATAACCAGCAGTTTCTCCTTTTGTCTCAATATTTTCTCTTCTATTTAGTACACAAATCCTATCTTTTTCACATATTCACATGTAATTTTGTCGTTTGGGAAAGGGTTAATAAAGCATTTACCAGGATTTAAGTTTGTTCCTTATTTATATTTGATTGATCACCTGCAGCGGTCCCAAGTGATAACTTTATTAAGTTTATGTCAAATCTTTAACCCCCAATCGATTTAACTTTATTAAATTTGTGAATCTTCGACACCAATTTTGTTTCAATATTTCTATCATGGGATTTGTTTTTAAACCAAATAAGACCCTCTGGATTTAGTAGAGAGCAATTTTGAGTCAATTGAAAAACTGGATTTTTGTTTTTGAGTTGTAATGAAAATTTAAGGCTTATTTCCCAATTGAGATTATGAAAATCTGATGTCTTCTTATCAAAGACTTGACAAATTAAAGTATCAAGGTTATTGAATTGGAAATTTCATTTTTTTTTTACAAAAAGAAAGAGTAAAAATTAAGATCTGATGTATAGGAAAGACAATGAAAATCAAGATTGAAAGGATGAAAATGCAGAGGACCTATTTTCTCCTTTTCTCTTAATATTTTCTTTTGCTAGTTAATGACCATAAATTTAATTTCTATTGATGTCCTTTTAACCCTTTCCTGAACGGCAAAATTTTAGGGCGGTCCTATTTTAAAGATGCTGCAGACGACAAAATGGATGTTGATAAAGATCAGATTTTTGTATAATATAGCTCAGAAAATATTAAGGCAAAAGGAGAAACTGTTGGTTATCAACAGTTTCTTCTTTTGTCTCAATGTTTTCCTTAGCCATTTCTATAAACAACGTCAAAACCAGGTCTTGTTTGGGAAGGGGTTAATCTCCAGCTGCAGCTGTCATATTGGAGCATTCAATAATTTCGTGAATTTAGTAAAATTTAGATAATTTTCACTCTGTAAGAATCAGAAACACCATGAGTAAAAACACAATTCAGATTTCCTTTCGTTCAGTTTGCATTGTCATCAATGTTTGTCTTGTTTGACGAGCTAAACAACAAGTACCAGGTGACCCTTCCTAATTGGAAATCGTAAAATCGTAGAGTACTTGGACATCGGTGATCGCTGCTTTTCAACAAAAACCTCGTAACTGCAGCTTAAAACAAGCTGCAGTTATCGGGGTTTTGTTGAAAAGCGACAACATACTCGGATATTTGGATGTAAATAGTAGGTGAGAGGCTCTCATTCATAGATTTTATTGACCAACCCTCTCCAAATATAAACCACTTGTGAAGCAAAGTGGGCTACTTATACTTCTGAATGCTGGAAAGCAATCAGTGAAACAAGCTCAAGCTTCATTGTGCATCATTCTAACTCTTCTTTACCAAACAACAGTGCTTGGAATAATTCAAGTTTCAAATTTAAAAGCAGCTGAGAAAAGATATACATTTATTCAAGCTAAAACAATGAAATTATATACAAATAGCCAAAAAGCTGCTGTAACTGATGTAATCCTATTAAAACCACACATAATCATTAAAGTCTTTTCCAAAGCCTTTATGCCTGTTAACATTATTTCTTTGATTGTTTTATATTGGATTAGTTAATTGTAACTTAAAATAATAAACACAACTATAAAAACAATGACACAGACACAATGATTCTTTGATTTTGTTAAAATAATCTTTTTATTGTTTAAATGATCTCTTTATTCGTAACACAGTGGAAAATGTGGCTATCAAAAACAAATCTTGATACAAAGGTCTATCATTTTCATTTTTACAGCTTGCCTTTGCTATGATGTCCAAATCAAAAGTCAGATTATTTCAGACAAATATCAAGTATTTACTCCTTCAAAAACAATCTCTTGTTTTGATGACATTGAAACAGAAACTTCTGAAAACAAGACAAAAATGCTGAGAATGAGACCATTACTAAATTGTGTTGTTTTTGGGAAAAGGTTTATATAAATCAGAAAGAATCAAGAAAGGGAGTCAAAAGAATCAAAATCTGTTTGTTGAAGAATCAATTAATACTAGGGGATTTATAAGATCAAGCACCCAAAGATCAAATTTCTTCACTTTTCAAAAAGTAAATGTTTGGCGTATTCAAGTACCATGCTACTAAAGCACTGTATGCAGGCTTTTCTATTGTGTCCCGTGACAAAGCATAAAATTAATGTTGGGACCCTTCTCTCGTACTCTTTGGAAATTAGTATTGAGGATCACCATGAACTTAAAACTAGCACTAAAGATGAAGCAAAAGGAAACTTAAAATGTCATAGAGAATCAATTGTCACAAGGGGATCCTGGATGATTGAAAGACAGAAAATGTCTTCACTCTCAAAAAGTAAATGTTTGATGTCTTCAAGTAGATGTACCAATAGTTGAAAGCTCAATGCCACTGTGAATTACCATAATTATGACAACACTTTTATTTGCCATGTTTAACTTTGTTCCTTGAATTTGAAAAAAATATGTTTTCTTCATAAATTGTTGCATGTTTTCTTTTGTTATTGTTTGAAGAATTCAAATAAACTGAAATCAATTGAGGAAAGTGGCTTATCTTCATGTAGGCAAATCACAAATCCATGCTCTTTGTTTGTTAACTGATAAAGTGTGACATCCTCAATCAAAGCGCTTGCGAAATTTTTATTAATTCAGTTATCTTCTTCATGAGTTGAAGGGATAGAATTTTATATTAATTTTGAAACATGTTTACTTTGCAATATCTTGAACAAGTATTTGTGTAAATATGGATAACTAATGCCCAGGCAATGGCCTTTGGTTTGATCAAATTGAAAAGTCAATTTACATTGAGTGGTCTAATTAAATACGACCAGTGGGGCTTTTGTTACGCTTGTATTGTGCTACTGTTTCAAGATGTTTTATAGTAAATGTTTGACAGATAGTTTTACAAACCAGCATTTCCTTTCACCCTTATACCTTGTTTTCATTTAAATTCTATTTCAATTTGGAATGGATCAGGAAGCTCATAAAACTTATTGCGCACTCATACTATGTCTTGCATATTGCCTTTGCATGTTCTGTATGTTTAGAATATGCATTACATGTAATTGTGCATGTTTATGACTTAACATCAAAGTGAATTAATGCTTAATGTAACATTTATATGAATAATTGTATTTCTTCTTTCCTTTGAAAACCTGTTTAAAATCCTCAACGCTGAATTTGGTAAAACTCAAGATGATGGCGAAGAAATACTAGTAAGAGATCTGTTTGGAGAAAGTTACCAAGAATTCATCACAGGGTTAGCAAAATGAGGGATTATTAAAGGATTTAACCCAGTACCATACATTGATGCTTTTTGATATCCAACAAGATAAAAGCTATGGAAAACAATGTGGGAAATGAAGAAATTGCTTGTTACAAGCAATTTCTTCATTTCCCACATGGTTTTCTACCCAGAACGACCAACAACTTGAATTTCATTCACTTGAACTTGTAATCTGCAACATCTGTGATATTAGATAAGTCTGTCTGCTAATGGGTCTATTCTTACATTTCATTTCTCATTATTCTTTATTTCTACTTCCAGAATTCCACATGATGCTGTAGTCAAGCCAACTTTGCCATATTAGGAAGATAAATCAACAGGAGAGAAACAATGACAACAACACCAATGGCCACATTCATCCTGACCATTGCCATGACGATGACCTTGACCTTTGGTCAGGATACCACGCCCACAGTGACCTACGATGAAGAAAACACTCCAACAGTGACGTTCACCATGGAAGAGCATAAAGGACCAAACTACTTCCTTGGTAGTTTGTCATCTGTCGACATCGGCGCTTCATCAAATCAAAGTCAAGAAATTAAGTATCAGTTTGGTATAGAACAGTCACTGTTTAGTATCAATGATGTTAGTGGGAATCTATTTGCTACAGTCGATATAGACAGAGAGATAGAGTGTAGTAATAAACTAGAATGTGTCAAAGAATTTCGAGTCATTACAACTATTCAGGGACAGTTTTACAAGTCAATCAATGTTCGTATAGTGATCGAGGACATTAACGACAAGTCACCCATATTTCCAGAAAACACATTCACTCTCTCCATCTCGGAGGGCTCAACTGTGAATTCAACATACCCCATTAGGAATGCTCAAGATGAGGACTCAGGTATTAACAGCATTCAATCATATGAAATCAATCCAAGCAGTGAAACATTTGGCATTACAAGTTCGAAAAATCTAGATGGAAGTTTTGATGTTCAGATTTATATAAAGAAGCTGCTAGATCGTGAAACCAAGGATGTGTATAGAATACGTGTAATCGCCAGAGATGGTGGTGACCCACAGCTGACTGGTTCTATGTATGTGGACATTATAGTTCTGGATATCAATGATAATAAACCAGAGTTTAACCAGAGTGTTTATAATGTAACCGTACAAGAAGATGCTGCAATAGATGCTTCTTTACTTACTCTACATGCTACTGATAAAGATATTGGTGATAATGGATTAATCAAATATAAAATATCAGAAGTCCAAGAGAATGCAGCGGACATTGTTAAGACATTTTCTCTGAATTCATCTACTGGTGTGATCAGATTGAAGGAGAAACTTGTATTTCAACCAGACTTGTACTATAGTTTCATCGTGGAAGCTCTGGACAGCGGTGAACATCCTAAAGTAGCCCAGGCTAAAGTCTTCATCTATGTACAAGATACTGGCAATAATCCACCCACAGTGAACCTTAATCTTGGAAATATAGGCTATGTGAATGTATCCGAGAACGCCAAGAACGGAACATATGTGACATTAATCACTGTTGAAGATACTGACACTGGACCTAATGGGATTGTTTCATGTTCTATATCCAACAATCACTTTCGTATAGTCAGCCTTGGTATGACAAGTTATACAATTGTAGTGAATAACCCACTAGACAGAGAAATAAAGGACCTCCACAATGTGACCATCACATGCCAGGATCAAGGTGCCCAACCATTAACATCCAGTGCAAGTTTTCTGGTCAGAGTCACAGATTACAATGATGAAACTCCTGAGTTTGAACAGACAACATACATGGGAAGTGTGTTTGAGAACACAATGACAGACCAGATCATACTGCAAGTTTCTGCAACAGACAAGGACCTGTTGGAGAACAAACAGATTCATTACGAGATCAGAAACCAGGACAAGATCACCATCAACAGAAACAATGGAGTCATCACAGTGAAGCCTTTCTTTAACAGGGAATCCACCCCAGTGATTATCTTCCAGGTGCTGGCAATAGATTCTGGTAAGATTCCCCTGACTGGAACAGCTACTGTCACTCTCACAATCAAAGACAGGAATGATAGTCCACCAGAATTCTTACAATCCCTGTATGAATTCTCCATTGAGGAGAACCAGAGCTCGGGTACCAGTGTTGGTCAGGTGGCAGCTAGAGATGCAGACATTGATGAAAATGGTAGATTCACTTTCTCATTGGCTGAGGAATATCTCTCGGAAAGATTACCCTTCATCGTATTTGCTAATGGAATGATCCAATCAAACCAGGCCCTAGATAGAGAAGAGAGGGCTAAATATGACTTCCATGTGACTGTGAGAGACCAGGGATCACCCAGTCTGTCCAACAAAGTTCCAGTAACGGTGATCGTCGATGATGTCAATGATAACAAACCTGACCTTATCTTCCCAAGGAAAGGCAACTACTCTGTGTCCACATTTTACCCAGATTCTACAGGCAAAATTGTTACCCATGTTGTGGCTTCTGACCTTGATAGAGGGGAGAACAAAACATTATCCTATCGCATAACAGCTGGCAATGAACTAGGACTGTTTGACTTGGAGCCCAATACAGGAATCATGTTCATGACTGACAACCCTAACATCATTGATAAAGACACAACAGTGGTGCTTGGAGTGGAAGTCAGGGATCATGGTACTCCATCTTTAAAATCCTCACATGATCTTGTCATCACTGTTACATACACAAATGCTACCGTCGTGCCACCTGCTGACTCAGAACCAAGCAGATATGTTGTCATCTCAGTTGTTGTCGTCATCGTTACAGTGGTAATTTCTGCCTTGATTATTGTGGTAATCCTTATGCTGAGGCGCATTGATCACAAAAGGAGAGCTTTGGCAGCAAAGAACAAGTCTGAGGCAAATAACCACTTTGCTAACAAGCCTACCATATTCATCACAAACAATTCTGGTGAATCCAGCTCTGACTACACTGATTCTGCGATGGAGAGAAAGAAGAAAGAGGTCAGTTTCTCGCTGGACGATCATGATTCATTGAGTAACTACCAGGAGTTTCGAGTATCTAACATGCCAGAACCAGCAACATATGTACCGGATAAGGTAAGACATGTCTCACAAAGTCTTTCTAAATTTCATATCATCATTAAGATTTTTTACTGTACACCAGGTATCCATTCTACTAAAGCCCTTAAGAGAAATTTTTTTTTTTTTTCAAATTTAAACAACACAACTGACAACTTATAACATTTTTTTCCAATTTTTCAAAACAATCATTATTAAGTTTTTCATGTGAGTTCTTTTACAAAGCACATTTGTCAGTTTTATTAATGAATAATTTATTAATTCAAAAATAATATTGCAGCCACCAAGGAAGAACAACCAAGACAAGGAACGAGAACTTTACGACAAGGTAACCACGCGACTAGAGAGTTACAAACTACAGCAGATGTTGATGGAGAACAAAGCCAAACAGAATCAGCAGATGCATCATGGGAACCCAGAAGACAGTCCAAGCGAGATCTCCGGTGAGACGGCTGATAGTGGACACGGTGGGAGTGAAGAAGAGAATACCAGCGCTTCACCAGCTCATGGTAATTCTATGTTCAACATTTCTGTTATTTGTATTTAATTAACTCCAGGCCTTTTCCATAATTTGTTAAATGCCTTTTTGAAGTTGATTCCATAAAATCAAGTTTCTGTAGACTCAAACATTGTCATTGTCTCTTATATAAATTACAATGCTTTCTTGTGCTTCAATTTAGAAATTTAATTAGTACCTCTTGTTATCACAACCTAGTCTTTTTGAAGATAAGCTTTGCATTTGGATCAGTCTTAACCCTTTACCAAACAAGACCTGGATTTGACGTCTTAGTAAGAAAATGTTTGGGAAAACACTGAGACAAAAAAAAGAAAATGCTGATGACCAGCATTTTCTCCTTTTATCTCAATAATTTCTTTGGCATTTTATACTAAATTCCCGTCATTATCAACATCCAATTTGTGGTAAGAAACTGCTTTCAAATGGGATCACCCTAAAATTTTGTTGTTTGGGAGAGGGTTAAGTTCCGTTGTGAAGTAACAATTCATATTCAAACATATTATATTGATGTTTCTTCTATTCCAGATGACACTAAAGTATTTGACTACAGTTTACCATCCAAAGTGATTCCCTCACCCAGTGCAATATCACCCATCAACTATAACAGTTATGTGTTATCTCCCCCTCCTATACCAACCAGAACTTATAAACCTTACTCATCATTCACGAGTGATACAAACTATCCTAGTGCCAAATATCTACACAATAATCATCATCATCATCATAATAGTGACAGACTTAATCAAAGTTCAAACAGTGGACCGTTGTCCGTACCACAGCGCGCATTTACAGCATATCCCCCAGTGTTTAGTAGTACATCAACATATGATTATAATAATGACTACCCATCACTGCCTTCGCATTATCGTGGTTCTGTAAAATCTAGAGACGATGACGACTGCTCTACGACAACTTCTGGAAGTTATACTTTATATTCTGTTGAAGATCTGTTGTGATCCAAAGATTTCAGTGCTCAAAAAATTAAAAATGGCGATTTTTTTCTTACAATTTTCTTGTTTAAAACAAATTTTGTATCTGTGATATGTATAGAAACAAATCATTAACTTAACTGATCTCAAAACATAGATGAAATTTGAGATCTTTATATTTAAGACTGGTCATAAATTGTCTTGTGTTAAATAGAAAGAAATAAAGTTACTTACATATAGACCAAGTGGAGGGGAGAAGAAACAACATAGCTAACTTACAAGCAATCTAGAAGGAAATGACTTGCATACAAACCATAGGGAGAATAGGAAGAGGCAAAATTAAGAACTTACAAACATCACCAAGTACACAGTGCCAAAGCTACTCAAGTACTCGTAACACCAAGTTTCATCCAAGGCTGACTACAGCATCTAGTGTTCAGAACAGCAGTGTCCATGACTTGAAACAAGGCTGTATCCTGGAACAAAATTAGAAGCAGGTAAATTATATAAATCAATTACAAAGATTTACATCGTCGGTGTAAATGCAAAACCTCGTATGTCGGTTCTAGCGATTTTCAAAGTACAAACTTGTGTGTCCAATTTAGACAATTCTTGCAGGTTTTGAGATATTTTTACCGATCAGTATCAAGGATACATTACTTATGAACAATATTTCCAAATTTCAAGTAAAATATTGCAGTTTGGGAAAAGTTATTACACTTTATTCCCTCCCCTTTAAAATTTTCCGAAAACGAGATACAAGGTTTTGCATTTACAACGACGACATGTACTTTATAACAAATATCTTCATTTCTTACATGCAGGTGTTTGTCAATCAGTACTGAGAATCCACAGTTGCATTTTTCTATCTTTACCATTTCTGACTTGTTTATGTATGAATTTAAGTTCAGTTGTCTCCGCAAAATTGCTGAAAGTGCAAATGTGAAACATCATTTTTTTGCATTCACAGTTATAGTTTTGCACCCATGGTTCAAACTTAAAATCCAACTGTCTACAATAAGAAAATACAAGGCCATAATACATGTATAACAAAGTGGCTGTTTTTCATTAAATTTCTAAAATCGTAATTTCTGTTTATATTGAGTAACATGTTTAGTTGTACTCAAAACCTGTAATGAAAATAGACTAATGGTCATAATTAGGGGTATTTACTGGAAAAAAATGATGTAAAATAGGATTTTGTGTGAAATTGCTACAATTTGGATGTCTTTGTAGTTATCACTTTAATAGTCCAGGGTTCGACATTAACTTTTTTCATCACTAGACCAGTGGTCTAGTTCCTCATAATTTTTACTAGACCACCAGTGAAGTCTGCTAGACCAAAAAAAATAAGGACCTATTGTTTGCTGAGTTACGGAAACGGCCGAGTTGAGACAAATGACATGACCTAGTTCAAATAGATGTGCATACTTGATGGATACCGATCTGTAAGCTAGGAAGCTAAATAAATCGACAAACTGGGTGACAAATTTTAATTCCAGACCTAAACGCGTAATACGGAACAAAACCCGGCTCAAAATCGGACAGGCATAAATCAAATAACAACCCTTCTAGTCTAGTTTCGCTTTAGATATCACGACTGCGCATGTCTGTTGACTACTCAATTTCCTGTTCCGATCTATCATTCGGTGAGTTACGAAAACGACCGAGATAAGACAAATGAAAATGACACGGTTCAAATGGCTGTGCACGGTCGATCAATACCGGTATGTAAGCTAGGAAGCTAAATAAATGGACAAACTGGGTTAGAAAGTTTAATTCCCGGCCCAAACGCTTGCACTGTGTCGAAAATGGGGTCAAAATTGGACAGACCGACCCTTCTAGTCTAGATTTGCTTTCTATCGCGACTGAGCATGTCTGTTTTTAGCTGCGATATCGTGGCCACAAACTTGATGATGGGTATTGGTTTGTGGCTACGAGTCCACCCTATTCCTTCTTGTGGAGCAAGACAACAGAGTGGAAGACACATATTATTGCATAAATTTTTGTATACTAACATATCTAATAAGATGTGTGTCCCATAAAAAGATATTCCATGGCACAAATTCAGTTAAAATGTATCAACAAGAATTGTTATCAATTATTTCTTCCAACGGAAAATTCAAGTCTCAGTAGAATAAAATGGGTGGGTACTCTGCTTCAAAATTGAATTGAACTTTATTTGAAAGTGATTCAACATAAAACTATGCTGGATTGACAGAAAAATAGATAACCTGTTGTCAGGTAACATTCTTACTACATTCCATAAATTTATTTTGAAGTTTGACTATGGTAAACTTGCTGGAATGAATCATTCCAGCACCTGCTCCATTGCAACGAATAGGAAGGAATTGTAACCGAAACTCGGATCAAAATTCAAAAAGGTTTCGGTTACATTATTGCAACTAGTCTGTTTTCAACTAGATTTCCTGTTTATTGGAATTCTACTTTCACATTATTCTCGCCGATTACTTGTGACTTTAATGGACATGGACTAGATCGTCATTTGTGGTCAGGCAAGACTGAAGCAACGAATGGAAAATTTATGTGAATTGAATTTTAATCATCAAGATTTTTTCACTAGACCAGTCGGGCTAGCTCGACGTGGATTTTACAAGCCCGAACGGACAATTTACTAGACAATGTCGTTCGGACGTGCCTTAATGTCGAACCCTGTAGTCTATAAAATTTGTAAATTACACAACCCATTAGATGAGCTATTTCAAACAGCTAGGGGCGGCATGTTTTAGGACAAACTACGCAATTTTGAAATATAATAAATTTTTGGTTCAGCTGTTCTTTTTTCCTTACAAATCATAATCTCATATGATAAAAGAATCGTGGCCTGACAAAGTCTGATTGAACTCTTGAAACTGTAGGAAGACCAATTTGGCACTATAAACTAAATATTTTTTTCATCTAAGACAGTTGTATATCGGAGCTTTTCAACTAAAACCTTGCAACTGCAGCCTATCTTAAGCTGCAGTTACGAGGTTTTTGCTAATAAGCAGCGATATGATTATGTTGTTATTGAAATTGGTTGTATCATGGCTCATTTAAAGTGAGCCTGGAACGATAATATCTTGGTAGCAAGTATTATAAAGACAGAAATTAACATGCAGTGATTACTTTATTAGTCTAAGAACATAACTATAAGGAAGATGATTAAATACCCTGAAATTCATCAAACCTTTCATGCAAGGCGTAAAAAAACAGAGATACAGAATTTGCTGACTGCAGTATAGATTTTGACGTATGACAGAACTTTCATTTTATTTCACCGCACCAGGCAATACTAATTAGTAAAATGTGATTGGTCTATCATTTCCAATATCATAATCCGGCATATTGTACATTAGGACAAATTGCAAGCCCATGGGGCATTCAACAGGGCTCTTGATAAATGGAATTATTACATATGAAAATTGTAAATTTTGTTACACAATATTGATCAAACCCTTTATTGTGGGTACTCATTAAAATTGTGTCAATGAGACGATTCTAATGAGTACCCACAACAAAGTGTTTGGATGAGAAATAATGATTCTAAATGTCAAAACTTCATGTTATCTGCATTTTGGCTTTGGTATGAAAAATAGCATGCAGCCTGTGCTGATAAAAAATAATAACGACTAATTAATATTCTCTTTTTTGCCTTTCAGGCTAATACATGTATCCTGATACTAAAACGAAGATGGACAATGGAAATATTAAAACCATGTAGAAGATGGCCTCAAGAGAAAATGAGCCTTAATGGCTTTTGAAAATTAGAACCATTTCACAGAAAAGGTGAGGCATGTTCACTTGAACCCTTTCTAAGAAAATTCAATTTCATAGGCAGGTTCAGTTATGCAGTTCTGGAGAAAAAATATACACTATAATTGTTGTATTTTGCACAACTTAGCTTACATCCATACATGGAAATTGAAAGCAATTTGGTAACAGATTCTGAGAAAAAAAGCTTTTTATTTCTTTTAGAGCATTAAATCTTATGATACACAAATTCTATACAATAAGTAACTTTAAATTCTTTGTCTGCTCTCTCTTTCAAACCAAACATGCTTCCATTTGGTTAAGGCTTTACCCATTCCCAAACATTGACGCTTTTTGACGCCCTTCTAGAGAAAGCAATTTCTTCATTTCCCACAGTGTTTTCTACCACAAAAGACAACAAAAATTTAAATTCTATTCATTTGAAATTGTTGTCTGCAACATCTTTGAATTTGGCCATGGTCAAAATTTTGCTGTTTGGTAATGGGTTAAGCAGGAACTTGGCATGCAATACAGAATATTTTTCACTTGCCATAAAGATTTTTTTCATTTAATTTTTCACTATCTGGCATGTCTTGTAACAAAACGCAAACCCCAGGGGAAATTACGCAGAACGAATTAATAAGCTTATCTGTGCAGAATAGAGAGATATGGAAGAATATGAGGTGAAAATGATTTGCATGTTTGCTACAAAATATGACAGTTAATTCATATTCACAATGGCCCCTGCTTTTAATCTATCTAATTAATTACCTGGTCTGGGGTTTCTCCTGTTTTTAGAAAAAAAAAGATCCTATGTCGTAGCTTTTAAACAAAAACCTTGTAACTGCAGCTTAGAACAAGCTGCAGTTACTAGGTTTTTGTTGAAAAGCAATGGTATATTGTTTTCATTCTTTTAGGATCCTAGAAAACTAGAAAATAAAATATGTAAAAATTTACACAATATAATCATCACTAATTTTTTTTTACTAGTCTTGCAAAAAGGAAAGTGAAAAAAGTATCAACCCTAGTCAGTCAAAACAGACTCACATTCATTGACCTAAATAAACTAAATTGTTTTCTAAAATTTCTACAGACTATCACTGAAAACATTTTAAATTTCAAATCTTAAATGCAAGGCAGCAGAAATATCTTATATTTTCAAGATGATATGCAAAACTGAGGGTTTCAAAACATACTTTCCATAAGAAAAAAATATAAAATTGATTGGAAATGATAGAAAAAAAAGTCTCAGCAATGTACATCATACATGCATAGGAAAAAATATTATTCAGTAAAACATAATGAAATGTATAAAGTGGGCTTTGCCCATATCATTGAAAATGATAATTCTGGTTTCGCCCGTAAATTTTAAAGCTTTTGAAAATCTGTGGCGTAACGTTTTTATTGATTATCAGTAAGATTGAATAATTAATAAGTTTATGGTGAAACGTAATTCTATTTAAATGAATAGGGAATATAGATTGAAAAGTTGTTTAAAATTTTCCAATTTTATTATCTGTGAAACCTATTTAAGTTTATGAATTTTATTGATCAAACATGCTAAAACCCTGAAAAATTGTCAGTAGCAGGTTGAAATTAAACCCCTGAGATTTCTATATTCAGTTTTGAACTTCACTACAGATGATCCCTGTTACTTAGCCTTATATGTACTTAACCCATTACCAAACGACAAAATTTTCGACTTTTCCAAATTCAAAGATGTTGCAGACGATAATTTAAAGTGAAAGAATTGTTTCATTCTTTGTTTAGAAAATATTGTGGGAAATGAAGAAATTGCTTGTCACAAGCAATTTCTTCATTTTCCACAATGTTTTCCAAAGCCATTATTTTGTAGGGAGTCAAAAAGAGTCACTGTGTGGTAATTGGTTAAAAAGGGTTGGTGGAAAAGAAGCTTTAATAAGCCCTAATATTTTTATTTTATACTGACTGCAACCTCACCCAATGTTCATTCAGCTCATAATCAAACATTTTCCTGATGGAGATTTCAAAGCAACAGATTACATTGGAAAATGTTGCTTTTACAAGAAAATCTTTAATCAAACTAGGCCTTGTTTTTTAAGATGTATTGGGTAACTATCTCCTAGACATTACCAGGCTAAATGGTTTGGAATCAAGATGGGTTCTTTGACATAATTTTTTACTTAACTTTGATCTATCATGCTAATGCATGACAGAATCAACTATCAACCCTTTTCACAACCAGTCCCTATTTGTGTCATATCAAGAAGAGAATAGTGTTTGAAAACTTGGAGGATAACAAGAGAATGCTGACTTTTCTTTTTTCTTTTTTTTTTTTTTTTTTTTTTTTTTTTTTTTGATAATTTGAAGTTTTAGTCTATCGCTTTTTTCACCTACAGCAATTTTCGGTGCAAACATTTTTAGTAGGCTACTGATGAAACTAATATCTTAAATAAAAGGTAGAAAAGCCTGCTCACTTTCCAGATCTTTGTATTCAAACAGTCTGGAGACCTAGCTAAATTGAGCTAAATCCCAAAATTGATTCCACTGACCAAATGACCAAATCTATATGTCCAGGGGTGGGAAAGTCAAATTAATAAAATGGTGTTGTAAAGGTAACTTTACATGCCAGTTTTGATTTAATTGGTCATTTGTCCTCTGGGTACATTTATTTCATTACTCTAATACAAAACCTAGGTGGACAAAAGCTACAACATTTCAACCTTTAATTGGTAGATTAAACAAATGTACTATTCACGAAAACAATCCTAAGTTTGGACATCCCCAACAAGGAACATTTCATTGACTATATATTTAACAAGATGTGTTTGTGAAACACAAATGCCCCCGAAAAGTCAAATGCTTTAAGTTTTCATTTTAAGTTTCGGACTGACAGACAGACAGATGGACAGACAGGCAGACAATGGTAAAACAATATGCTACTGATCTTTCAATACAGGGGCATAAAAATGCAATATAATGCAAATAGAATATCAAACACAATTTTGGCGGAAACAAAACATCTAATTAAGAAACTTAATGCAAGAATCATTATTAACATATACATACTAATTAATACAGCATTTCCTTTAACAAATATGTAAAGATTTTTATTACGTTTTTGATGCAAAGATTATTTGTAAATCAGTATAAATGTCATTCAACATTATGTAGGTGAAATAAGGTCAATATGCAAATGAGTTTTATAACATGATTTAAAATTGAAGGTCAAAAAAACATACTAAATTTAATGTAATTAAAGTTATATTTAATTGACAAGCTTTCATGGTTGCAAAATCAGAACATCTCTAACATTTTTTAACAAAAAAAACATCTTCTTTGTCTTTTTTTTCAGACAGATCCAAAAATCTTTGTACGGAGGTTTTCAAAAACTTTCTCTCAAAAGGATTTCATGTTGGTACAAATGAATCAGTCTATCATTTCAAGCTCCCTATAGTGCAAAAAAAGAATTTAATGAGGCATCAGGGAAAAGTTAACTAAACTCTAAAGATCAAAGGTCCACAGAGACAAGAGACATTTATCAAGCCATGATCTCTCAATAAATCCCTAAGGGATTGCAGTATCTGACTTGCTAATAACATTGATCAAAGGTGTTTTTATCTCTCAAAAAAAGCTCCATTAGTTGGAGAAAACCTTGAGGTAAAAGAAGAAAGTACTGGAGACCCAGCATTGTCTCCTTTTTCCTCAATTTTTTCTAAGATGAAGCAAAAGGTATTTATCAGATCATAATCTCTGCAAATCCCCCAGGGGTTTCAGTATCAGACTTGCTAGTAACATCAGTCAATGGCGTTTTTATTTCTCAAAAAAGTTCCATTAGCATTTTCTTCTTTTTTCCTCAATGTTTTCTAAGCGGATACAAGACTTTTATCAGTTCATTTCTCTATTGATTCTTCAGGGATTGCAGTAACGGACTTGCTAATAACATCAATCGATGCTTATTTGTCTTGCACAAAAAAACTATCATTGACTATATTTTTCTTGACTAAAAAGCTTCAATTTTACCATAGTATCTTCCTGAGGCAACAAGTTGTGCAGTAGGATTTTCTATTATTATTTTTGACATGATAACTTCAAGTCCAAACCTATACACGTCCAGAGTGAACCTTAACCCTTTCCCAAACGACAGAATTTTTGGGACGTCCAATTCCAAAGCTGCTTCAGACGACAAAATGTATGCTAATCAATGTTGGATTTGCATACAATATAGCTAAGAAAATATTGAGGCAAAAGGAGAAAGTGCTGATTATCAGCACTTTCTCCTTTTGACTCAATGTTTTCCCAAGCCTCACTTATTACAGACGTCAAAACCAGGTGTTGTTTGGGAAAGGGTTAAAGTAACAAATCCAGACCAAACAATTAGTCACCATTCTTAAACCATTTTTTCTCAAAAATTATATCATTAAAATTAATGATGAGTCAAAGATAGATTGTCATATAGAAATGGACCTTCTTTCTCAAAAAAAAATCTAAATTTTCAATTTTGGCGACATAAAGTGGATTGATTCAACTCAGTTAAGACTTGCAAAGTGGCTGAAAAGTCAAGTTAGAAATAATGCAAATCCATATCAGGAAAGGATTAAAAATTGAGCATGTTGTTATCCGACAAATCCACTTGAAACGTTAATGAAGGGAGGCTACTTAAGCTACAGATAGCATCATTTAGACCATTCATGGACAAGCTAGGCTTCAACGAAAATCAATATTGGCAGGTGACCTGTCACACTAAAAGGAGCCTTCAAGGATCACCTGAGAAAACATATATAGGAAAGAAAATTGAATAAAATTTTCATGCAGGTAGATCTGAGCTAATTTATCCCCTATAAAAGTACAGTTCAACTAAAAATTGTAAGAACCTAACACGCTGTTAACTTGTGGATAAACTGTGGCAGATCCAGGATTTCTATGACTGTCCAGAATTTGAAAATACAAATGGGGGAGGGGGTGTTTCTAAAGTATTACCCAATTGTGACCGAATTTCTGAAATTGTCGCAATAAAATGAAATAATCAAGTTACAGAGGGATTTCGTTTAAACCCCCCAAACCCCGTCCGACTCCACCACTGATAGCTTTGTTCCCATTGCAATTTGACTTGAAGGATAATTATGCAGGCTGACCAGTAGACCCATTTTTGTGTGTCGAGTCATTTATTGATATAAATAACTTCATCAATCTTTCCTGCTGGTTAACCCTTTCCCAAACAAGACCTGGTTTTGACGTCCCCAATAGAAATGGCCTGGGAAAACATTGAGACAAAAGAAGAAACTGCTGATAACCAGCAGTTTCTCCTTTTGTCTCAATATTTTCCATGCAATATTTTACACAAATTCTATCCTTAAAAACATCCATTTTGTCATTTTTGGCAGTTTTTGAAGAGAATCATCCTGACATTTTGCCGTTTGGGAAAGGGTTAATTCACACCTTTATACTATCGACCCTTTGATACATCCGCCATGTTTTTGATACAATTTTCATGGATTAGGAACAGATTAATCATATTTAGATGACATGTTGACAACAACTAAAATGCTAATGTTGTCAAATCAGAAATGATAAACTTTATATAATTAATGGGTAAAAACTTGGTACATGTACCTTATTTGAAGACAGATATTTTATTATTCCTCCTTATACAGAAGAGCTGCATAATAAATCATAACACATCGAAACACAAAAAAATTAATAAAAGCGATACAAACAGAACATGACTGCAATACGAGAAAAGAAAATTAATGTACAACAAAAAGGACATAGATTGAGACAGAAGGACAGACAGACCAATGGATGATACACTATACTAAATCAATGCTTTGTAAAAGTTAGATATGAAAAATTCACTGATTGTAAAAAGTGACATAAATGATAAACACATAATGTTATTGCTTCCTCTTTCCATTTATAAAAACTACCAGTAATTTCTTTAATTTGAATGATATTGCAAATTTGTAAAATTATGATATGCAAAGTTAGTATCTATTTTAGCATTTTGACGAACCTTCAAAGGGATGCTGCAAATTATTGTAGCATAAAATTTCACAATTATCAAAACTGGAGCAATCCATGTCATTAAAATTGCAAATAATACTGCTTTAACTATTAAGTAATTCATTTTTTACATTTAAATTAGTTGTAAGTAGTGATATTAAGTATAAAGATGTAACTTATTAAAGTGTTAAGCCTTTCCCAAAAAAGATGTGGTTTTGATGTCTACAGAAAAGGCTTGAGAAAACATTGAGGCAAACAAAGAAAATGCTGATCACCAGCATTTTCTTCTTTTGTCTCAATATTTTCTGTCCTATTCTACATACAAATCTTATATTTTTGTCAACATCAACTATAATTCTTTTGGTGTCCTAAAATTGAATTTAAACGAATTATGCAATATTTTCTGTTTTTCACCCATTGAAAAAAAAATCAATATTTTGACCTATTAAAGTATGTTTTATTTCAAACACATTGTGCTTTTTCAATTCAACAAGTTATTTTTCCTGAGATCTCGAGTCAGCATCATATACTTTGTTCATGGGCAAAGCATCAAGTGTCAACCAATACATCATTTTAATTCCGCGGTTTTGCGTCACTACATTGAAAGAACGTATCAGCGGATTGATACGCTGAATAGGAAATATTGATGTTGAATCGTAATCTCAGGATAGCCTATTTAGATTGATCAACACTGCGGAAAATTAAGAGAATTGAAAAGCCATCTTATAACGCCATGTGGTTAGGATCATAATTAATTATGATGGACTCATGGGCTTAAACTATGGCCATTGATACCAATTGAAATGAATTTGGTGCTTTACACTTTTCCATGCAATGTTGGAAAACATTGAGGGAAAAGTAGAAAATGCTGGCATCCAGCATTTTCTTATTGCCCCTAAATGGTTTAGACTCTAAATGCCCTAACTTGACGGTACATTGTCTTTTTTCAGTAGCATAATGTTACATTTTGCACAAAAATCTTTCAATTTTGACCAGCTCATTGGTATGATATCGGATGAAAAGGGTTAAACTATGACCATTGATTCTAAATAAATGATGTTGATGCTTAAGTCTTTGCTCAATTGAAACTAAGGAAACAGATGTTTACACCTGTAATTTGAGTGATTAACCCTTTTCTGCGCAACAAAATTAATATTATGTGTAGTTACACTATAGTCTTGCTGTAATTGGTTGAAAGATGTTTTAGACAAAACAATGACACTAAATGTTGAGTGATTCTGTTGAGGACGATCAAAAAAGGGATTGATTTGTTGCAGGGTGACATAATTAATTTTGACATAAGAATTAATCATGCATCTATTGGAAGGTTTTTTTTGCGATATATTTATTTATCATGTAAAACTTTTTCTTACAATGCTTCATTTTCTATTTTCAGGATGTTGTGAAAGAAATCAAACAGATTTGCCTAAACTTACACAACACGCTCACCAACTTCACACAGCCTCCAACTTACCAAAGATTTTAACTTTTTACTGTCATTCTATGTTTTCGTTTTCATTTATAGAATGATTTAAATAAAGTTTAGAATTTTATGTTTTGTTAAGGTCATCCTCCTCCTAATGAGATTCATATGACATCAGCATTTTATGTACAACCTTAAACATTCATAATGTATCCCATCTATATGGACATGTTACGAGTAGGAAAAAACTGACACTTTCTGCTGCTGTGTTTACGACATCAGACATCATGAGAATCTTATAAGGGGTGGACTACCTTAAAAAATTGTGTTCCTCAAAATCTAGAATAACTTCAAAGAAGATATTGGCCTCATGTGTTTGTACAAGAAAAGGTACTAACCTGCTATGTGAAAATCAAGTCAAGATTGTTCTGAAAATGACTTCTCTTTTTCTTGAGTTGTTTTCATGAACTGTTTTCTTGATTTGCTTTCAAGTCTGTTTATCTGAAAGAAGACAAGATCACAGTTCTAGATCAGCTAGATATGACCAGTCTTGTAATAAAACAATGTGTTCAAATATTACATGTATTACAGTGCATGTATGCCAGTATAATGATACAAATATTTAGTAATTACAATTAATTGTTTTGTTTTGTAAATTGTTTATGTATTACTAAGAATCATCAAATTTATGATATAGGATAGGCAACACAAATTCATTATTTCGTTGCTGCAATAGAAGTAGTGAAATATTTATATCATTGGTGGGGAATCAAACCCTCGTAACTCCAGCTTTTTCAAGCTGTAGTTATGAGGTTTTGATTCCCCACCGACGATATGCTACTGTTGCAAACATTGTGGATCAGAAACATATCTCTGTCAAAAATTGTGGAAAATCTTAAAACTTTACCATCAACTGAGATAAAAATTTTGTCAGCTGCATTTGAAAACAGTAACTACAGCATATCGTTGCTTTTTAACGAAAACCTCGTAACTACAGCTTGTTTTAAGCTGCAGTTACGAGGTTTTCATTGAAAAGCAGCAATATTCAAGCTGCAGTCACAGCATTTTTACTGTTATGTAGCCAATATTTTATCATTATCTAATGCATTCCAAAATAATAAGAGTTGAAATAAAAAATAAACCAGTTATTAAAATGTGTTTCAAGAATCTACAAACCTTTCTTTCTCTGTAAATTGCTGGTAAAAGTATGAACATTGTCTTTTTGCATACATACATTTCTGAAATTAGACACAAATATCACGTCAACTACAAATTATTTTCTTTCTTTTTTCATATTAACATGTCTTTTTATTGTAATTATGATTGTTATTTTTGTACAAACTATCTAAAATGTAAAATGAAGATTCAAAAAAAGATTTATAACTTTAATATTTTCTCTGTTATCAATTCTTTTACCCTTTCCCTCATAATGAAGCTTAGATATAAGCTTGAGAAAACATTTAGCAATATCAAAAAAATCCCATGTGACTAGAGAAATTTCTTTATTTAATTAATACAATATTATCTTCTCATAGAGACCAAAAAATAATTCCATGCATTTAAGGATTACAATCTAATATCTACAAACAATCTGCACACCTTAAGGTGTCATCTGTGGCAACGGAAATAAACAAGGGTATCCTTCATCAATTTCCATTGTCATGGATGATGTCGGGAAATTGACAAGGATATCCATTGTTAATTTCTGTTGTCATCGATGACACCCGAAGCTGTATGAAGTGTTTTTGTAGATAATGATTGGTTTGTCACCTAGAAATTGTTGTCAGCAAAATTTTTAAATTTGGACCAGTCTAAAATTTTGCGATTACAACAATGGTTTTATGAATAAACCAATTGACCAAACGCAGGCTGTCAATCAAAACCATCGATAAGCCAATGCCCCCATTGTTTGTCTTAGATTCTACGTTGGGCGGAGGGATCTATCGATCAGTGTTTGGTCAATTCCTACACAGTCACGCTTTTTGACGCCCTTCAAGAAAAATGCCTGGGATAACATTGTGGAAAACAAAATAATTGCTTGTAATTAAAGGGACATTTCATTCCAATTTCAATTTTTTAAAGTATGTCTTGATGCCAAGATTGGTTATTCTAATGAGTATAAATACTATTGGTTTTTTGAAGTTGTTGCCAATAACGAGAAACACGCATTTAAAGTTGAGACATAATCGATAAATTGCATATAAATCCGAACTGTTGTCCACAACAACTTGTTCAATTTTAACACAAAAATTTAAATTTCTCGTAAACGGCGCAATATTTTGGCTTGAAATTTTCAGAATTTTCATAAGGAAATATGCTCTTTCAGATAAAAATAAAAGTAAAATTTATGACAAAAAATTCTGAAATGTCACTTTAAGCAATTTCATCATTTTCCATAATCTTTTTCTAACCCAAAACAGAAATTTCGTCAATTTGAAATTGTCATCTGCAAAACTTTCCAAATCGGCACAGTCCAAAGTTTTTCCATCTGGAGGACGGTTTAAAGATGTCCTCATATTTTCTTGGACACAAACCTAAGACTTACACATTACAGAAGAGGCCATGGCCATGGCACAGTTGGTAACACATCTGCCTCTCATTCCAGATGTCCCAGGTTCGATACCCGGCCGTGGCAAATACCCTTTCTGACAAAAAATGTGACCCATCTATGGTTTGATATTGTGAACCTAGGTGGGGGAGCAGCTGGAGGCTCAGTTACTGCGTAAAACTCCTATAAAACCAAAAAATACACATTACAGAAGAACCCTTCTCAAACAAAGACACTTTTTGACACACCTAAAACTGCTTAATGTTTATGCTTGGCAAAACATTGAAGAAAAGGAGGTAAATGCTGAATAACAGCATTATCTCACTTTTAATCAATTTTTTCCTCTTCATGAAAGAGAATTTCCTTTCTGATATCCAGATTAATTATGTCTTCTGTGCAACTTTTAATTTCGACAGGTACAAATTTTGTTGTTTCGGGAAGCCCTTCAGTTCCCCCACACAAAACCTGAATTTAACATAAAATACTTGGAGAATCATAGACAAAAAAGAAGAAAATGCTGATAACCTGCAATTTATCCTTTTTCCCGTAACTTAAATTCAGGGCTATATTGTATACAATGCTGTTTTTATATAAAACCATTTTGTCATCTGTGGCAGCTTTTTACCCATTCCCAGTCACTGCCACTTTTAGAAGCCTTCCAAGATAAAACCTATGGAAAACATTGTGGGAAATGAAGAAACAACTTTTGACAATTTTTTCATTTTCCATTTTTTTTTTGTTGTTTTTGTTTCTTTTAACCAAATAAGACCAAAATTGAGAAATTCTATTCACTTGAATTTGTTACCTGAAACGTCTTTATATTTGAACCAGTCTAAAACATTACTATCTGGTAATGGGTTTAATCAATGAAGTCTAAATGCTTGTTAAACCCTTTCTCAAATGAGTCCTGGTTTTGAGAATCCAAAAGGAAATGAATTACAGGCCATATATAGAGACAGGACAATGTCCATCATTTTCTCCTTTTACTGAAGGATTTCTACGACATTAAACCAACATTTGTGCTAAATCTAATGGTACACCACAATAATCTAGAGAATAGATCTAGATAGATTATATCTACATTTTTGAGGAAATCATATATTTAAAACTAGATCTAGATCTACAATTTTTCATCACCATTTGTCAATTAGAACAATAAATCTCAAATCAAAATCAATCAAAATCAGCCATTTTACCGTCGATTTCCCGATTACGTCAGAAATGACCGATGTGACACCTCATGACCTTATGAACCTCAGTAGATTCTATATTGTAGAACATTCACGAAGATAAATCGAGATAGATCTACTAACAACACTTTAATTATTGTTCATATCGTTGCGCTTTTCAATCGTTCATCATTGCGTTCTCGAAACATTGTGGAAAAAGATCACTGTCTTTTGCAGAAGAATGTATGGCGGGAAACCTACTTTACATAGACTAGATATCTGTAGACTGTATACCGTGTCTCATGTCTGACAATCGCGACCCTCGAGACTGTTTGCAACCTTTTGCCGAGTTGGAACGTGGTTGCAACATGATCTCGAGCGTAATACAGTGACCGCCATATTGAACGTGAAAGTAGAAGCGCGTAAATGACGTCATCAAAACAAATCAATTCTTTAGCTAACGTTATAATTCAAGTGAAATATACTGTCAATAATCGGTAAATCACATCAATTATTTTATCTGGTAAAATTTTGTCACATTTATGAGGATACAGTCGACTTTACAACGCTGTTTGTTTCAAATATTTTTCTGGCGTAGATTTAAATGGTTGTTTGGTCTGCTTCCGTTGTTATTGACCTGACTACCGTTGTTATGCTTGCGGAGAGATATGGGCAGGATCGGCTCATGGCGGCAACTGTAATACGTTCGAGGGGATCTTGAGTAACGATAAGATCCGAGAATATTCGAATGTCATGTCTGACTATTTCACGCTGGCTTTTGTGGAGCACAACCAAATTTTTGATTGAGAAGAAAAAACAACAGCAAAATTGAGTAATAAGAAAAAGGTAACATAAATAATCATAATTTTGGGTTCGGACATGGAGAAATGACCCGACGGGAAAACAAAAACTCCATGATTTACTGCACAGTAATGCCTTTTGATTCCTTAACGAGGAAAGGCTTGGGCAAACGTTGTGGAAAATGAAGAAATTGCTTGCAATAAGCAGTTTCTACATTTTCCGCAATGTTAATATAATACAAAAAATAAAGGTTTTTAATTTTATCAACAACACTTGTAAATTCGGACAGTCCAAAATGTTGTCGTCTGGTAATGGGTTAACGATTGAAAATTACTGTGTTCTTTCGATAGTTTAAAAAAACATTTGGGATTTGGTTTGATTTGGTTTATTGGGGTTTAACGCCGTTTTCAACTACTTAGGTCATATCGCGGTGGCAGGAGGACCCAACCATGGATTCTTGTCGTTTCTCATACCAGTACTACCACAACACCCTTACCGAGCCTCCAGCTGCTCCCCCACATAGGTTCACGATATCAAACCATTGATGGGTGACATTTTGTCAGAAAGGGTATTTGCCGCAGCCGGGTAGGCCTACATTTGGGGTTTGGACTCGAGAACGAGGAACTGACGACAGTCCAAGCGGCATAAATCATTGTTGGTATAAATATATGTGCTTAACTGAATTGTTTCCCTTTGATTAAGAATTTATTTAATATTTTTTCGACGCGTATTCTGATCCCCAAAGGCTAGTAGTCCATTTCCCAGACGAGCCTTGATTTTTAGGACTTTCATATAGAAAGGGAGAAGAAAAAATTCTTAACAGGTTTATCTTTGTCCGTTTTATTCTAGGATTTCTATGTATTGAATTGTTGACTTTATATTTTCGATCGCACTATCCTAATTATCCTGTTTTTTGTCGACTACAACACCCTAGAATAAGGAACATGTTCTCTGGAAGATGGTCATTGAACCCATTCCCGAAAGACCGGAGTTAAGTTCGAAACAGTGATCCCGATTAGAAGTCCTTTGCTTTACTGACGCACATAATACAATTATTCTCTCAATAGTAAAATGCCTATTAGAGAAAATGAAAGAAACGTGAGAATGTCCCGAGAAATCAATTAACCCAGACAAAGATGATTTTTCCATTGAAATCCTCTCCCCAAAAAGACCTATTTAGAAATTATTTGGGAAAATATTTAGAGAGAAGAATAAAATCGCTGATAATCAGCAATTCCTCATTTTCTTTCTTTCAATTTTTTTACTTTAGATCGTACACAAATGACATAAACACCTTTTTCTTTTTACATCAATTATTTTGTCATTTGCAACACTTTTCAAATGGAAAGCGTCTAAAATAGCACAGTTTGGGAACGGGTCAAGACATCGTTACAAATATAGAGAATGAGATGTCCAAATATAACCTTCCTAGACAGCTTACGTGGTAAAGTAGCTGTAAGAAGATTACAAATCCGCCTTCGTCATTTTCTTCGTCATTTTCTTGAATGTATCCTATGCCTACGTAGTTCTCAAAATACATGTTATCTATCTCGTATGTCACCCATCGCGTGAAATGGACTATCTGAAATTGGAAAATCAAATTGCGCTTTTACGCCAACGTTACGTCGTGCAATTCACCATTGGCTTGCGAAGACGGAAAATCTGGTTAATATTGTTCTTCACTTTCGTGAAACATTTTTGTAGGGTAAGAAATTTTAGGCTAGGCCTAGTCCAAATTCAAGGATCTTGGAGACGACAATTTAAAGTGAATGAAGGTTTGCATTTGTTGGTCCTTTTACGTAGAAAACGTGGGAAATGAAGAAATTTGCTTGTCACAAGCAATTTCTTCATTTTCCACGATTTTTTCCAAAGCTATTATCTTTTGGGGAGTCAAAAGGAGTCACTGTGTGGTAATGGATTAAGTCATTAATACGGTAGGGAATCCCATGGCCATTTTTTTTACATTTTTCAATAATTCTGTTCATAAATGACCGATTTGAAAAAAGGCTTGGAACTGAGAAGGCAGAAAACGCTTAAGGATTTGCTGAATGTAGTAGGCTTAAAGAATCTTTTTTAAAAAAACATCACATGATATAAAAAAGTTTATTGATAACCAAACAAAATTTTGGTTGGTCTCCGATAACATTCTTATATGGTGATTTTTAAAAGATTCACTACATCCAGCAATTCCTTGAGATTTTACTCCTTCTCTGCTTCAAACCGAATTCAAATCGGTCTTGTATTAGTTAACATAGACTAATCTTTTATTATTTTCCGCAATTGTTGTGTCACGTGCTTCTCTACCATGGTTAACCCTTTCCCAAACAAGACCTGGTTTTGACGTCCCTGATAGAAAAGGGTTTGGAAAACAATGAAACAAAAGAAGAAACTGCTGACAACCAGCAGTTCCTCCTTTTGTCTCAATATTTTCTATGCCCTATTTTACACAAATTCTATCTTTAAAAACTTCCATTTCGTCATTTGTGGCAGTTTTTGAAGAGGACCACCCAAAAATTTTGCCGTTTGAGAAAGGGTTAACTTTACAGAACTTTGTCCAAATGAACGTTCAATTGTCGTAGTGGCAGATTTCCATTCTCTTGCACGCCGATTATCATTCTATTCACATCTTATGATGAGAGTAACGACCTAGTCTGGCCAAGACCCTAGTATTAAGATTATAGTATAAAAGCAAAGGCCCTTTTTAAATGACATCCTAGTCTAGAATCTTGAAAACAATAATGCTCCCCTTTACAAATAACGCAAACAGAAACGACTAGGGCTAGTCTAGTAACGACCTACAACCCGGCTGGGAGCAGAGCTAATTTTGCGTAGTGGTAACGGATGTGACTTCTGATTAGATGTGGGAGTCTCGGGTTCGATCTCCCACAACTCCAGTGTTATGTGAAAATTATTCGGTCAGTCGATTGACTTTGCCTGCCCCACAGGGTGGGCGCTTAATTCAAGGCTCATTGTAGTCCTTGTAGACTAAATTAACACGGCGAAATCAGGAAAAGGTGTTTTATTTATAGGCTCTGGGCTGAAATGGGATGAAATAAGCGATATTTGATCAATAGCCTTTCTCTGCCTTTTCTTGATTTGCATCGCCGATTGTAATTCATACGGCAATAGAAACTTTTTGTGATGAATTCAATACTAGATCTCCTCACAATGGTTCAATCCTTTCCCAAACGATGAAATTTTCTATGTATTTCAGATTGAAATGAGTTACAGCCGAGATGGAATCTTAGATGTGGATGTGGAATCTGTATTAGATAGGCTAGAAAATATTGAAGGAAAAGAAGAAAATGCTGACCACCAGCATTTTCTTCTTTTCCTTCAATATTTTCCAAAGTGTGATCGATCAGAGATATTAAAACCAAGGATCGTTTAGAAAAGGGTTAATGTGAGAAAAATGGGATCTACTTCGCGTGATATATAAATTTTGGGCTTGTTCAAATAGACAGTAAAAAGGAAGAAATGTTTACTTTATGTTTACTTTTCCTTCAATGTTTTCAAAGTGTGATCGATAAGGGATTTGAAAACGAAAGAGAAATGTTTGGGAAAGGTTTAATGTGAGAAAAATGGGATCTACTTCGCGTGATATATAAATTTTGGGCTTGTTCAAATAGACAGTAAAAAGGAACAAGTGTTTACTTTACGTTTTGGAAGAATGCTAAGTTGCTATCAAGTTGGCGGATATTACAGACTTTGGGATTTTTAAGAGTGTGCATATATCATAGGTACTACGACAGGAGAAAAGAAGTTCTTTCCCAAAAAATGAAAAAAAAGCTTGGTGTGAAGTATTGTGGGATGGATATGTACAGTCGACACGCGTTCTGTCGACATCGGATAAGTCGAATTTCCGCTAAGTCGAAGTGGAATCCTGGTCCCTTCCTCATAAATGGATTTAAAAAGTTTAAACAAAATAATTTCGAAATGAATATGGCCATAGAAATTTAGTAGGAAAAGGATAGAAATTGCTCGCGTCGAGCAATTTCTTTCCTTTCCCTACTATATTTCAATTATGAACGTATTTGATGAGCATCAAAATGGTTAAACATGATTTTCATAGAAACAAAGAGAAATCGGATGAGTCGAACTCCGGATATGTCGATGTATCTTGAAGGTCATTCTGACTTCGACACAACGAGTGTCGACTGTACATGTTTTGTTTTTCAAGTAGCGTAGGGAGCGCGTAAATTACGTTTTTAAGAATGGTATATTGCTATCAAATTTGCGAATATTACAGACTTTGGGATTTTCAAGAGCGTACATATATCAAAGGTACCATGCCACGGAAAAGGGGGCAATCTGATTATGGTTACCCATTACCTCACAGTGACGCCCTTTGACTCCTTCACAAGAAATGGCTTGTGAAAACGTTGTGGAAAATGAAGAAATTGCTTGTAACAAGCAATTTCTTCATTGACCACAATGTTTTCTAACCCAAAATGGAAATAGTTTTAAAATTTCATCAATTTGAAATTTCGTCTGCAGGATCTTTGAAATTGGACCGCCCTAAAATTTCGTCGTTTGGGAATGGGTTAAAACCAGATTTTTCATTTTATTTCATACAGTAACATCTGACATTCATCAGTAGGTGTCATCTTCATTGACCCCAGGAATTCCCAAACACGTGGTTCTGCAATTAAATCATCGTGGGTTTGCTTTCGGTTTTATTGTTTTCGGAATCTTGTTAACGTTTATTTGATTGGTCAGACAAAAAATGTCACTGAAAGATGAACCCTAACTGGAGCCTGTCGCATGCTACTTCAAAGTTAACATCGGATTTTAATCAGGTTGAAAAGGGGTTGCTGTGGGGAAAATATAGACACCGGTGTGCAGTCTTGTGGGTGTCTTCGTTTAAGCCAACCAAGTAAACTGGTACCCCGTCTCCTCTCTGTATCCATCTGATCGATATATCTAGGGGCTGGAAACCAGTCTACCATCCAAGGAAATAGGAGTACGTGTTGTACGAATGGGTGTCACTCCTCAACGAAACGGCCCTACTAAATATATAGTAAAATGGGTCAATTTGGCAGCTTCTAGCTTCTCTCGGCTTCTCTTTGTGGCACATTTTACTTAGTCTGCTTAATAGACCATTCATTTGTCTTTGATTAAGTACCAAGAAAGTGGTATCAATAGCACCATCAGCTAAAATCACGCACCCGTGAACACAGCCACCCTTGCAATTTGCCATCTCTTTTCGAATCTGCATGTGACACACCCCCATGAAAGGTCACGACCGCGCAAGAAACTAGTTCCCGACAAATTCCTTAAAACACATCCTAGCAGTACACTGATGGTCTGCCAGTATGCAGAACCACATTTCATGCATATGCCTATTCTATAGACACAGAATCAATGCAACAAAAGGAGCGAATCAGTTTATGACGGAACTATGTTTGTATACTACGACCCGGAAGCATTTCCCGTTGTGGAGTGTCACCAATGGCGTGTTTCTGGCAAATTGAGGAATATACCTAATACATTGGGATGAAGAACTAGTGCGCTTTAACCGTTTCGTAGGACATTGGTGAGATAAAAAAAGAAAGAAGAAGAAAAGCGGACAAAAATAAAATACTACCTAAATCATAAATGATTTGATTAACCTGACCCTTGGCCAGCCTTCATATAGTACTAGCAGGTTGACTACTAGACTCGAAAGTGATCGAATTCTTAAAGAGTAACTAAAGACATAATAATCAATTGACAAGCCTTGAAGACTTTTTATTTCATTTTCAGAGTTTTAAATGTAGCCCCGTTTTCACATGACTCGGTAGGCCTACCATTATGACAAGCAATATACGGAAAATACTTATTGTCAGACCCTATCATGTGATGTTCTGTGACGAAAGGATAGTAGGTATCATCAAAAAGCCGTTTGAAATGTAAAAATCGTTATAGGAGGCAATTTTAATGGGAATATTATTCGGGATTGATTAATCCATAAAAAATAATTCAGAATTTAGAAAACGTTTTAAGGTTGAACGCATTGAAATCAATATCATTCTGATTCAAATCGATGTAGGAACAAGCATCGAATATCGAAAGGTGATTTAAACAGGTTTGTAAAAAATAGAATAACATAATATGATATTATCATTTATAATGTGCTTTGTTACTTGTCAAAAATAGAAGCAATCGGTATTTTAAAATGTTTCATTTGTATAGCCTACATTTTAAGACATTTAAAACTCTCAATATCTGATAGTATATTTTATTATTCAGGCCCGTAGGAAGCAATTTCATATTGGGGGGGGGGCTAAAGCCCTTTTCCTGAATATTGGGGGGCTAATTTGGATTTTTGTAAAATTTTCAGTGTAAAATTAAGAAAATTTGGCATTTTTGGCCAACTTTGGAGGGGGGGGGGCTTATATGAAAATATATATTACAGGATTCGAAAAACTAAATAATCTTGAGATTATAATTTAGGGAATGCATTGTTTGCAGTGTGGCCATGGTTATTTGCTGTCAAAATTTACGGAATCTCAGTCGTGTATTCCATTATTATAGATTTGATATGCTGGAAGGATTACTAGCAAACAGAACTTTAAAGAACATGTGATAGATAATATCGTCGGTGTAAATGCAAAACCTCGTATGTCGATTCTTGCGATTTTCAAAGTACAAACTTGTGTGCCCAGTTACAGACAATTCTTGCAGGTTTTGAGATATTTTACTGATCAGTATTGATGACAAATCATTTGTGAACAATATGTCCAAATTTTAAGAAAAACTTTTCAGTTTGGGAAAAGTTATTAGCCTACACTTTTTTCCCTCCCCTTTGAAATTTTCCAAAAACGAGATACGAGGTTTTGCAGTTAAAACGACAATATGGTACATCTACAATTAAGCGAACAATTTATTAGTTTACAATTTAAAACTGTTTTGTATGTTCTCTATCAAATGACATGGTTCTGCAATGAATTCCAATCTGATCAAAATCCGATGTTAACTTTTCGGTAACATCTGAGACGCACTATCATCTTCTATGACCCCTGGAAAACCCCAAATCGGTTATTCCTTTTCCAAACGGCACAATTTTAGGGTGCTTGAAATTGAAAGCTGCTATATGTGACAAAATGGATCTAAAAAGATAGAATTTGTCTATAAAATATCAAAGAAAATATTGAGGCAAAGCGAGAAATGCTGATGATCAGCATTTTCTTCTTTAGCATCGATGTTTTCCCAAGCATATATTATTAGAATAATGACGTTCGCTAGTTAGACGTTACATTTAGTTCCCCAATACCATGCGCGACGTCATTATTTTATGGACGTCAAAAACATGTGTTGTTTGGGAAATTGTTCTGCAATATGGCCCAGCATCACATGAGTTATAATTATTATGTGAAATCGCCGAAGTCAGTATAGGAAGCACTTAACCCTTTCCCAAACAACAAAATTTTAGGGTGATCCACTTCAAAAAATGCCAAAAAAGACAGAATGGATGTTATTAAAGATAATATTTGTGTAAAATATGACACAGAAAAAATTGATACAAAAGGAGAAACTGCTGGTTATCAGCAGCTTCTTCTTTTGTTTTAATGTTTTCCTAAACCTTTTCTGTTAGGGACGTCAAAACCAAGTCTTGTTTGGGAAAGGGTAAACCACCCTTGTCAGTAGCTCTATTTATCAATCAATTATCATCCGGTGACATCTATAGGTAGCTTAATGATGGACAGAAATCAATTCTGAACGAATAGTTGGCGGAAGGAATTGATCACTTAATGTTATTTCGTTATATGAAAATGTGGGGTATGTGATGAAGTGCCGCCTTTTGGACATACATGTATGTATTTCGATTGAAAGTGCATTTTAATGACGATAATGATATGTCGGACTAATATTTCAAAATAGCAAATTAAGAGACAATTAAGAAGATGGTGGAAACGATCCCTTCCTTTCTTACACTTCAACTTTGAGATGACATTGGCCGTTCTACGTGCAAAATCGTAATCTTGTCCACGTTTTACAAGGTGTTTGCAGATTCGATCGACCTGCCATTTTGGTTTATTTAAAGTGTAACTAAATGTATAATTTTAGTAGAACTAATTGTATCATGTACTAGATGAGCGTCCTTCTAAAATCAACATCTTTATTTCTTGGCAGATCGTGATTCGATGAGGGGCGACACAACAAACCGGTCTTTGAATGTCACGCTACCCAGACTTCCCTTCGACAACAGCCCGTTAACACCCAGAAAGAGAAATAATTGCGCGTACATAAACAATCACAAAGCCTATCTCAAAACTAAAGGACTTTCCGTGGAGGGAGTATATTCACTGAAAAGGAACAAAAATGGTGAAAAACTCAAACGTGATGAAAGTCAGTACGATTATAACTTGACTCTTGTGAATCCGATCGGAAGTAACATAGAACTTCCGCCAATATCACGTGAGCGGACAAAATGGCGGCGGAAACGCGGACTAACACAACAGAAAGAGCAAGTGGACATGTGGAGACCGCTAGAATCTCGCCGTTTTCGGGACAATCGTCGGCTATCTGTAATCGATCTTGATCGTGAACGGCTGATCCCAGGCTACGTGAAGCCAGTGAATAGGTCTGTGGATAATAAAACGCTTGGTAAGGTGTTGTCACGTGCTAGATTGTTGGAGTTGTTAGAAGAAGAAAGTGACTTCCAACCTGATTTATTAATGGACTATCTATTGCGGCCAAGAACAGATATACATAGTTCTCACAGCACTATCAGTTAACCCTTTCCCAAAGGGAAAAAATATGGTGATCCACTTCAAAAAGTGCCACAAATGACAAAATTGATGTTATTAAAGATAGAATTTTGTGTTAAATATGGCATAGAAAATATTGAGACAAAAGGAGAAACTGCTGGTTATCAGCAGTTTCTTCTTTTGTTTCAATGTTTTCCCAAGCCTTTTCTATTAGGGACGTCAAACCCAGGTCTTGTTTGGGAAAGGGTTAATATCAGCAGGAACACTTTTGTGCAAGAACTTGATAACTTGGGATAACAAATGTTTTTGAAAGCTACAAGGATTTAAAAGGATGTTATGTCAGTCTTTTTGATTGTAGAAATATTATAAACAGAGTTTCCAGACGACAATGTCATCCTTACAAGCGTAACATATTTCCACTTCTAAACTAGGCATATGGCGAATAAAACATGACCCTCTGAATCCTTTTTATAATGAAGGATTTTTTAAACAAAAGAGATGTGTAGACTAAATGATCAAAATGGAATGAACACTATCCTTTGTTTGGACAGGGTTAATCATAATGTACAAACATAGGCCTAAAGAAGTTTAATTTTTATATGTTCACAAAGTACCAATTGACATGCCTAGTTAGGCCGAATTGTCTTCAGGCCTTCGTATTTGTTCCATTTTGCGCAGCAATCTTAGAGTGTTCTGCAAATAATTGCCTCAAGAAATAGTAACTCACATTTACCTGCAATTACTCTACTTCAATAATTCTCTTTTGTCATTCTATTCTAATACCGATTATATACTGACGGAAAAAGTAACTGTGCACGTTTATTTTCTGATTTCTTATTTAAATAGGCGACATATTTACAAGAAACATCTCTTGTATGTCCTAATGTAGCTGCGATATCGTAGCCACAAACTTGATGATTGGTATTGGTTATTAAAATTAAAATTCAAAAAGGTTTCGGTTACATTTTTGCAACTAGTGATACGCAAGCTTGTTGACAAAATACCGAATGCCGCCAACTGCAAATATGCACGGATGATCGACGTTAACGCGCTATTCGTTTGAATGTTTTGTTGCACCGAGTTATTCCTGAGTGAGGTTTAAATTTGTTTTTGTGGCGAAGTTGTTGTTAACGTTCCTGTTGCTCAGGAAATATGTAAAATTTGTTTAGTTAGAAAACAACATGATACGTTTATCCGAAGACGCACGTTTATACGCCATATGCATGCTTCAGACAGTAGGGCCCCTACTGCCTAAGAAAGAGGTCGCCTGGCGTTTAAGCGTGCACAGAAACATTATATCAGCACTTTTGAGACGATTTTAACAACTTGGAAACACATGCGATTTGCCGCATTCGAGACGTCCACGCGTGACGTCATTCCGACAAGTCAACCATAATCGGAACCACCTCTTGTGAAATCGATTTTAAATGGCAAATGTTACATTTAGGTTGATTCCTGAGTAAAGTTCTATCTACAGAAGGACAGCTAATGATCGGTAAATGGAGCGTAACATCTGATTCAGACGTCTCATGATTCTTCTAGTCTTAACACGACGTCGTTGACAACATCGTCTTCGGGGGCTTAGACAGCGTCTGCTGTTTTGTAAGGTCGATTGGAATTAAGGTGTTACTTATTGACGCTTTTCGTTTACATCTGGACAGTCTGGATGGTCGAGTTAGAGTCTATAAACGTGTTGGAGAACGTCATGATGATTAAGGTAGTCTACCCCTAATTGGATTCGCGCGACGTCGGAATTATTCGGGCGAAGTCGGAAACATTCAGCGGTGGAACTTTCCATCGCCGAATGTTTACGACCGCGCCTGAATAGGTAAGTAACGACGACGCTCGAAAAAAGCCGATGTTTTATGTATATTAAAATGGCCACATTACGGGTATTCTACCTTAATGCATTATTCAACATCAGCGCATGACCAGTTGGCTCCATTATTGGTCAACATCTCAAGAAGAACATTTAAGGAAACGTTTACAACAAGTCACTCGAAAGTGGCTTGTGAACTTGAATTTCACCCTTGCCCGCTTTCCGGATTTGTGGTGTTAACGAGTATCCTAATTGGCGATTACTGAAAATGAAAGGCACGGTTATTTTTTCCGTTAGTATATGTTCATTCATTCTGGGTAGAACAGTTTGGTAATTCTTTCTAATACATTGCAACAAAAGAACACGCTTATTACAAACCGCGCCTTTGAAATTGATTAATACACGATTTACTGTTCGGTGATTGGATTTATTAGCATGGCAAGGTTTAACCCTTTTCCAAACAACAAAAAATAGGGTTACTTAATTTCAAAGCTGCTGCAGACGACACAATAGATGTTGTTAAGATATCATTTGTGTAAAATATGTCTCGGAAAATATTGACACAAAAGGAGAAAATGCTGATTATAAGCATTTTCTCATTTTGTCGCAATGTTTTGCCTTACCTAGAATATGTCTACAAAGGACGTGAAATTCAGACATTGCTTGGGAAAGGGTTTAAGTTGAAATATTATTGACCTGGGCCCAACTATCTACATGTGAGATTTATCATAATAAAGAAAATAGTAAAAATCGGGCTAAGGTCATAAAGCTAATTTCTAAGGACCATTGAGAGATATTACGACCATAGGCCAGCTCAATTTAGAGATTTATTACTTTTTAATCAACGTTACGAGTCATCTTAAAGTCGGATGCCCTATTGATGTAAATAGTGACGCTCGAAGGATAATCAGCTTTAGGGTAGTCCATCCCTAATGAGATTCACGCAACGTCGGAATTTTTCGGGCGACGTCGTAAACAATCGGCGTTGGAAAGTGCCCATTGATGTTTTCAAAAGTGGATTCTTTTGGGGACCTCAAACCAATGATTGTTTAAAAAAAACACGTTCCAACTGGGTTTTACGCGACGTCGGAAAGTTCCGGTGACGTCGTAAATATTAAAAATGTATCTGATCTAAACGGACACGTTACGAGTCGTAACGTGTCCGTATAGATCATTAATGATTTAAAATTAAAGTACTGAAAGAACTGTTAGGAAGCAAAATTGTTAATAATGTAGGCCTGTCCAGATGTAGAGTGCTTTGATTAGGTACATGTACTTTGATTAAATCCATTTGAATACCTCGAATACTTTGATTCGAAGAGTACTTCGATTAGGTACTTTGATTATCCATTTAAATACCTTGAATACTTTGATACTATTTATAGCTTTGAATATATTTCATAGTTCAGTAAAGGACATCTACGGATAGGGCGAGAGATCTCCCTAAAGGCTCAGCGCGATGGGTCAATTTTCAAAACTACCAAATTGAGAAACAAAATTAAGCTTTATGGTTAGGAAGATAAATAAATGAAATGAATACAGTTTTTTTTTTTTTGCCATTTATAAAGTTCTATAGGTGCAGATAACTCTTGATTTTTGTGCCCACCTATATAGTTTCATTTTCTTATACTACCGGTATTCATAGACGTAAAATGAAGTTTCTTTTTGTTTTATTTCCAATTTATTTTCTACAGATACAAGGATAAATGGTGTTGACATCATACGGCAGCTTTGGTTTTGTCCGTATTGTGCATGCGCATCATAAAAACGACTTTAAAAGCACAATTTCCCGCCAAAAACTGAGGAATACCTACCTTCCATGGGCTGGTGAACATCGTTCCACCCCTTGACCCAGCTTCCCATTGACATATGTTGTGTCACTTGACCATATGCTTTCTTGGTAAAAAGGATTTCCTGGGTCACGGGGTGGAACATACTTTTATACTAAAAATAGTGCTCATATACCAATTGCCATATTTTTGGCGGGAAGATTTCGCCTTTAAACTCGTTTCAATGATGCGCATGCGCATTAAGGACAAAACGAAAACTGGTATATGATTTCAATACCAAATGTCCTTACATTTACAGAAAAAAATCTTGCTGATAAAATCATAGAAAACTTTATTCTGGTTAAATGAATACCGGTGGGGTAAGAAAATGTAATTTTGGGGGTAGGTACAGAAACCAAGAGTTATCTGTACATGTCAAATCGTTTTGATTTAACAAAATCATTTTTTCTAGGATTTAGGTATCCATCTAACAATATAGCTCAAAATAATCACCATGTTGCATGTTTTGAAAATTGACTTTTCCATTAGAGCCTTTTAGGGAGATTTCTCGCCTTATCCATAGAGGTCCAAAGTTTGACTGATCCATCTTCAAGGAATGCCATTGGACTGATCTTTGAAGCATAATAAAGCAAATTACTACGTCGGTCTTCTCTCATCTTAGAGACATGATTAATTGAATGTTTCATTTTTAGTCACACAATTCAATATCTACATGTATAACTTCAGATTTACATATTGAATATTCGAATGACTGTTACCTCATTAATCTTTGCTTTTGGTAGAACTATTCATAGTGAGGAGGACCGAAAGATGTTGTGTGGTATGCAGAGAATGGTAAAGTGCAGAGAGAGGTGGCTGCATAGAGAAGCAAAATTTTGCAAAATTTGCTTCCCAAAAATTTAGCACTTTCCACAGTCGAATGATTAGGTCTACGACTTCGCCCGAGAAATTAGGGTGTCGTTTGAATCTCACAAGACGTGGAACTACCTTTATGAGCAGAATGAAAGGTTCAGTTAATGTTGACTTGTACTTTCTCAAAATGTCGTAAACTGATAACGGTAACAATAAATAATGGATAAATAAACAGTTCAACCTATAAACAAGGATTTTAATGTTTTGTCCTCATGCCTAGAGCTGCCATTACGTTTTTATGAACATGGAACAACAACCCTTCAACGATAGTGAACATGACTTATCCATTTCCAGATAAGCCGATGCCATGATTTACCTCATTCTGAAAGGGTTTAAAGATTTTAAATATCATTTTCTCTTTTTCTCTCAATATTTTCTGTGCTATACTGTACAGAAGTCCCCTTTGTACACAAATCAAAACCAATTTTGTCTTCTCCGACGGCTTTCAAATTGTATCAGTGTAAATAGTTTGAAGAGGATTGAAAACGTCGTACAAGAGAGGTATCCATTAGAATAATTTTAGCGAAATCAACAGATATTTTAAGCAATCATATTTTTTCAAATATGGTGGTAGGCCACAAAAGAAAAAAAGACACACTCTTAACCCTTTCCCAAACGACAATGTTTTAGGATAGCCCAAATACATGTAGAAAGCTGTTGCAGACGACAAAAAGGGCATTGATAAGGATGAGATTAAAGCACAAAAAATATTCAGGAAAAATGAGAAAATGTTGATGAACATCATTTTCATTTTATATCAATGTTTTCTGAACTCTTCTGTTCTATGAACGTCAAAACCAGATCTTGTTTGGGAGAGGGTGACGATAAAAACAACGACAAAAGTTTGCTTTTTAAGGAAAAGTAAGCAAAATTTATTACAAAGAAAGGCGATAGACCGTTCTTAGGCCTATCTTGTGTATTAACTATTTTCCAAACATCGAAATTCAATACAAAATTGCTGGAGATTACAAAGTAGATGGAATGGAAATGGGAATGTGTCAATAAAGCACAATGTGTCAATAAAGCACAGACAATATTGGGACAAAAGGAGAAAATGCTGATAATCAGCATTTTCTTCTTTTGTCTCAATATTGTTCCAAGTTTTTTCTCTCTCAGGGACATCAAATTCAGGTCTTGTTTTTCAAAAAGGACTAAAACATTCATAAGAGGGTCGTAAATTTCAGACAGACAATAACAGCAAAGCAATGAGGTTATCCAAACGCAATAGGGTACCTCCGTGCTCTGCGGAAAAGAACGTTCGAGTTCAAGTACCAGATCCCCATCCCCCGATTAATCATTTCCTAAACAGCGAAATATTATTAGGGTATCCAATTCCAAAGCTGCCACACATGATGTTATGTGGATGATGATCACAATGGAAATTGTGCACAATATAGCAGAGAATATATTGATAGCATTTTCGTCGTTTGTCTCGATATTTCCCAATGTCAATTCTATTGGGGTCGTCAAAACCATGTCCTGGTTGAGAAAATGTTAGGCCTACATTAGATGCTTGGTTCTCGTATATACCAGCCGATAATTCCTTAGACTTTACTGAACTCATTGAAATCACCTTCTTTTTGTCTAAAAATTTTCCCATTTTTTTTTCAAAAGAGGTGTCAAAACCTTCTTGTTTTATAACCTTATGGTGAAACTATATATTGTGGAAATAGTCTGAGGATTCGGTATTGTTTCACAACCCTTTCCCACACAAACCATTGGTTTGCCGTTTCTGTCTATAGGCATTTAGAAAGCAATGAGAGAAAAGAAGAAAATACCCAGAAAGGTGCATAGACGACTGGAATAATTTAAAAGAAGAAACAGTCTGCAGCAAAAGTATTTTGACTTTTATGTTGTATCAAGACTAGACACTGAATGGAAACACAGACGATTTTGTACAGAAATTATTTATAAATCAGACAGTATAGGACGACAATAATTGTATAAGGGGAGTTCACAAGTTGTCAATCAACTTTAATACTCGGATGATTCAAGTAAGAGATACTGAAAACCATAATTTCTCCGTACCTATCAATGCTTTCATTCCTTATCCCTTTCCCAAACAAGACCTGGTTTTGACGTCTCTAATAGAAAAGTCTTTGGAAAACATAGAAACAAAAGAAGAAACTGCTGTTAACCAGCAGTTTCTCCTTTTGTCTCAATATTTTCTATGTCATATTGTACACAAATCCTATCTTTAATTACATCCATTTTGTCATTTGTGGCAGTTTTTGAAGTGGATCACCCTAAAGTTTTGCTGTTTGGGAAAGGGTTAATTAATATACTAATTACAAACATTTAGTAAGAATTATTTTATCACCAACGACTTCTCTCAATTTCTCTTTTAGGAAAGGGTTAACCCATTACCACATAACCGGCCATGACTCTTTCTGATTTCCTACAAAATAATGACATTGGAAAACATTGTGGAAAATGAAGAGATTGTTTAAGACAAGCAATGTCTTCATTTCCCACAATGTTTTCCATCCAAAAGACCAAAAACATTTAGATTTCGTTCACTTGAAATTGTTGTTTGCAACAGCTTTATATTTGGAACAGTCTAAAATTTTGCCATTAGTGAAAACGGCCAAAAATTTGACTGCTCCAATTCGATAGCTGCTGCAGACAAGAAATTGGACGAAATGAAGATATGATTTTTGCACAATATAGCGTAGAAAAAATTGAGACAAAAGAAGAAACTGCTGGTTATCAGCAGTTTCTTCTTTTTTCTCAATGTTTTCCCAAGTCATTTCTGTTAGGACGTCAAAACCAGGTCTTGTTTGGAAAAGGGTTAAAGGGGCGTGGCTAGCATTCGGTCAATATATTGTGCAAGGATCTGTAATAGGGATTCTTATGGCGTTTAGGTTACCATGGACCTAGATCAGGTTTGTGCCTAAATGCAAATTAATCATGGTCCATTTCGCTCTTCAGTGGTTAATACAGGTTATGATGAAGCTATTATAGAACAACTTAGATCTTGATCAGACTGTGCGTATGCACAGTCCGATCTGGATCAATGTTTGTCTCCGATGCTACGAGAGAACGCTTTTCCGGGTCTCTATTCAAGTACAGTGGAAATGGTAAATGCAGCACTTTATGTTTTAACGATAGAGCAAATATGTTTGACATGCACATGACAATAGCCAAGGTACACCAAACAATTACAAAAAGCCGGGGCATAGAAAAGATCCCTTATGGCATTTGAGACCACCATGGAACAAGATTAGAATGATAACACTGTCGTCTTTAATGCAGTTCGATCAGGATTTATGCTGCTCTCGTGCTGTTGCTGCAGGTAGGTTAACTCATTACAGCACAGTGACGCCTTTTGACTCTCTCGCAAGAAAATGCTAGGGAAAACATTGTGGAAAATAAAGAAATTGCTTGTGACAAGCAATTTCTTCATTTTCCACAATGTTTTCTAACCTAAAATGGTAACACTTTAAAATGTTCGTCAACTTGAATTTGTTGTCTGCAACATCTTTCAAATTGGAATGGTCCAAAATTTTGTCGTCTGGTAATGGGTTAATGTAAACAACCAGTAAGGAACATTGTGGATCTTGATCAGACTGTGCGTGCATGCGCATCCTGGTCTGAAATTGTCATATAACGGACATTTCCCTTCCAATACACGGCTCCAAAGAAGTCACTTTGGCCCTTACAGTTTGACGAGTAGGCCTATGCCTACTCTTTTTATAACATATCTGGATTTTCAATAATATGTTAAATTTCAACGATCCGAAATTCTAGATATTAAATTCATTGCTGTTTCATTGTCACTTACATACTTTAAAAAATTGAAATTGGAATGAAATGTCCCTTTAAATGATTTAATTTAGCTTCTCATCTTTTTTCAATAAAGTACTAAAGCGGCAACCCTTATTAAAACTATTTATTACTAACACGACTTTAGCCCTGTTCATTGTGTGACAATTTAACAGAAAAGTTTCTGCGTCTAGAATAAGCACCTCCAAATCTAAATGCTAAAGATGTTCTAGATGCTAAAGATCCAGTTAAAAAATACTGCAAGGGCGTATATTTTGTTTTCAGATTTTACTTTTTTTTTCTTTTTCTGTGTTTGTTTCCAAAATCTTTCTCGGCGTTCGAAGTCAGTGATTGATTGGGAAAGAGTTTTAATTAATGTTTGCAGTGTACTTACTTTGGACCGGTCCATTATTAATTTTGGTCATGCGGGAAATGCTAATCCCAGTCTTCTCTGATGAAAATTCGCTCTTTGATATGTTGATGTCGCTCATTTACGAGCGACATCAACATATCAAAGAGCGAATTTCATCAGAGAAAACTCGGATTAGGGAAATGCGTGCTCTTCTTCACACCGTTCATCCAGATACAAAATACACGGATTGGTCCTCCAAACGCGGATTTGAAAATCAACAGCGTGGGAATACACAAGGTAAGAAAACATCAACATATAGCCTTTTAATTGCCGCAATATAAAAAGTGTTTGTGCAGAGCTGATGCAAAATGGTTTATCTTGAGGGTGCTGCAGTTTCATAACAAAAGATTTAAGTAAACTATAGATACAAGCGATTTCAAATCGTAAATCACTATTTTCTCGCCTACTTCCCGTTTTGTTTTATATTTGCAGAAATCATTTAACTGGTTTCGAGCAAATATCTCTTCAAAACAAGTTTTCGACATCTATGGAACAAATCTATACCATTCATCAAACTGGAAAAATAAATTTTGGGTGTCTAAAGCCATGTTTAAAAATGAGCCTAGTTTGCTTCAAGGTACAACTTACCACGGATGTTGATACCACACACCACGGATGATCCACATAATTTGGGTAAAACAAACTCGGATGCGAAAATCGGGTATAATAGTGCAAAAAACTTAAAATAATGTTTCTAATTACTGTGTAAAATACAATGACAAATGCTTGATTTTTATAAAGTAAACGTGCTATAACCGCATCCCGTTGACTTTTATAGTCGGTTATTTACTTTGCATCACACGCTTAAGAATTTTATCTTATGTACCAAACTGTGTTTTGGAATGATCTTTGTTCTATTTATTCCAGAGACAAAAGCCTTCCTAAAGAAGTAGTTCAGAGCGATGATATTTCATTACCGGCCTCAATCACTTTATCATGTTACCGCTGTGTCTTGTGTGTGTTTGAGACCTATACGAGGCACATATGAGAGAAGCCAAGTTCTGCTTGCGGGTGTACCAGGTGATTTTTCTTGGGGTTCTCCAGCTTTCGCACCACCTACTGACTGTCCCGTCTCATTCGGGTTGAAATAATCTTAAAAGGGACGTAAAATTGAATAAAAAAGAAGAAGAAAGATCTACTTGATCAGAAACTTTAAATATGAAGTTTAACCTAAATGATCAGTCACCGTTCACGATTAATTAAATGCTTGTCATAATTGTTTACGAAGCACTTTCGAAATAATTTTTTGGATTTAACGCTTGCTATATTTTAAATCCGCAACTGTGATATTTTCATGAACGTGTACATGTACGAGCTTGTTGGGAGCAAAAAAGTAATAATTAACCCTTTCCCAAATGGCAAAATTTTAGGGTGGTCCATTTTGAGAACTTCTGCAGACGACAAAATTAATGATATCAAATGCAGAAAATGCGCATTGTATTGCATAGAAAATAATGAGAGAAACGGAAATAGATGCTGATTATCAGCATTTTCTTCTTTTGTCTCAATGCTTTTCCAATTGAGTTTCTAATAGACACGTCAAAACCAGGTATTTGAGGGTTTTAATCCTAGAATTTAAAGATTGAAAACAAAGACACGGACAATTTATCTGTTAATATGCAGATGATATTCGCCTATCTCTTTATAAAACGTGTAAACATGGTTAACTAATGTCTTTACCGTCGAAAGTGCTCATCCACAAGCCTTTTAGTTTTAGTAAGCCAAAATAAGCCATAATTGGTCTTAAACCAAACATTTATTGACTGTAAACGATATAAAATTGGTTTTAACAAGGATGCAGCCAATTTTCCTTAAAAAAAGACCGGAATTTGTTTTTTATTATCCGTGTCGGTTGTATCGATGGGTCCGAGTTTGTTTTACCTGCTGGAGAATTTTCATCGTGGTATGTTGCACCATAGCAACTGACAGTACCCAATTTCAAATAGTTCTTGTTCTTTTTCTATACCTTTTTATGGGTTCTTGTAAAGAAAACACTTGAAGCGATCCCCGATCCTCCGTGAAACATCAATTTGACAATGATTATGTGCTTTAATAATAATTTACATACATTCTTACCAAGATTTTTCTCTTTTCGTGCATCAAAGTCAGATTCAGTAGCATATATTTCTCTTACTAACAGATTTTATGAGACAGGACTTTAGGTAAACATTGGCAAAGTTATGTACGTTTTCATCGTATGTAACACAAAAATCAACTCAGCCGATATTCGTTGTAATTAAAGATTATAAATACTCACTCTTTTTCCCGCCGTTCAAAATAAAATTGTTTACATCCGCGTTTGGAAGACCAATCCGTGTATTTTGTATCTGGATGAACGGTGTGTTCTTAGAATGTCATATAGTAGACCTGCTATACATTTTGGCCTGGTACGTCAATCGATTGGTTGAATGGGGTTTAACCCATTACCAAACGGCAAAAATTGACACTGATCCAAAGTCAAAGATGTTGCAGACGACAATATCAAGCGAATGAAATTTGCATTTTTTATCTTTCATGGTAGAAAACATATTTTGAAATGACGAAATTGCTTGTCACAAGCAATTTCTTCATTTTCCATAATGTTTTCCAAGGTCATTTTCTTGTAGAGAGTCAAAAAGAAGAGATATTGTGTGGCAATGGGTTAACGCCACTTTTGACTGCATTTCGGTCATTTAGCGACGGCTTGATCACCAACTTGTTCCGCATCTCCAGCTGATCATTTCACTTGGCTGATTCCTACACAATGCATGAATTGATGAGAGACAGGCGTCCTTTCAAAAATCAGAAAGGCTGTCAGTAGAGAACGGGTCTCGAACGTACGTCCCATGAATTGATAGCCTCCTACTAAACGCGCTTGGCGAATCAAATCGATTCAAGGGAAGTAAATGTAACTTTACAGTAGGACAGTTTCAACTTGATTGTCTCTCTTTGTCCCTTGGGTGAACGGCGTGGTTTTGACGAAGACTGGTACATAGTCAGGACAAAATTCTTCAAAAGTCGCTTAGTTTTTAAGGTATAGGCATTTTGTGAAGAAAGGGGTTTGAGATCGTTTCTAGGGGTATTTGGGTATGCTGAGTCCGAAAATCAATGTTGCCAAGCTGAAAAATGGCTCCTTCATCATTTAATTTGCATATTTTCAAAATGGCCGCCAAAACCTCAAATATGCAATAATAATGTTGTTATTTGTCATTTTTTCCGACTTCTTTTTTTCTCAATATCGCAAATTTCTTGTTAACAGACTAAAACTAAATGATTCAATAGGTGATTGAGAAAAAAAATATATTCGTTTTTGAAAATTACCGTATAAATTGCAATAAATCCCATTGAAACAATAACATTAATCTACATTTCATTTTCCTGTGTGAAATGCAGTAAAATTGTTCATAGTACTATTTTATTATTATATATTATGCATTAAAGGTAAAGTTTCGAATGCAGATATGGTAAAGAACACACATTTTAGCACAGCTGTCCTTTGACCATATATTAATACTTTTAACGTAGATCTACCTCAAACACGCCAATTCAAAAACCATGTAAATAATTGTTCGCATAATTTTGCCAAAATAATGATACATCCTAGCCACTATATTGAAATCATGATAAGGTTAAACTTTTTCCCAAAATATCCACAATAAATTCTTAGAGATTTAAATCAATGTATAAAACTTTTTGGAAAAAAGTTTACCGTATTCATTCTAAAAAGGGATAGTGAAGTGTGGGAAATTCCCTTTTGTGGGAAATTCCATTTTTTGCACTTTCATATACACTCATGATTCCAAACTGTTGAAAATATAGTTACTAATAATTGTTTTAATTTACATTTTGATATCCTTAGAAATTAAATTGTGTATGAGTTTTTGAAATTGAACACATATTAAACAGGTAACCAACTTAATTAGGCACCGGACAATATTAAAAAGTACAATTATCTTAGATTTCAAAATTTTGCTAGATTGCAAAATTGGTTGAGTGTGGCAAACCTATTTCACTATAGTATGTTGAACTTAAATTTTTCAGAAGAAAAATTGTTTGTTCATTTTGACACTATTTCAGAGAGGCAACTTATTGATCTACCTATGATATAGATATAATCCCGGTACTAGAAACTGGATATAGTGACTGATATACTATATAATACAGATTTTCTAGTCAACAAAAACACGTTACATAAACTTTAATGATTGAATGGGGTTAAATTGTCAGTAACAGCACAGTGACTGATGCATATATTCATCACACATACATGTAGATTATATGTAGGCGATTCATCCTTTGGTTACAGACTTTTTATAATACCTCAAAAAGCATTTTGACACCCATGGGTTCGAACCCACAAGCCCTGGATAGATAGTCTCTGTTGTTATTTATTGAACTATTGCAGCTTTATCCGAAACAGTTAGAACTATTTCATCTATTTAATGATAAAGCATAAAGTATTGACAGTTTCATCTAGAGCCCGTATCATTGGTTGTGCACTTACATTTGTATAAAAATGCCTTCTAGCTGTGCTCATGACAAGGGCCATATCATTTGTCATGAATTGTCATAACTTTAAAATATGGGTTTCTTGGTGTATACCTGCATGCGTTCAAAGTTCACACAAGTTTAAAATGAAGGTTCAAATATGGACGCCACACTAGGATATAAATAAGAATAGCCTAGACAGAGGCATTGGCGTCTTCAATGTTCAACATTTCTTCACACAAGGCAACCGTACCTGAGAGGCAAGTAGGAAGGAAATGATTATGATAAGAGAATTGGTTTTTCGCCTGATACTACACAGAGACATTAACCTGTATGGGTAGATGCTTACTGAATCATGAAAAATCGCATCAAATTCATTCAGTTCTTCTACGAGGGGCGTTCATCAAAGATTTCCCCTGACCTACTTTCAGTTGAGGTAGGAAGTTGAAATTGTACACATACATTACCGTATACCTCTATAGGTCACGTGAAATCTTGCAGCTCTGAAAAGTAATTTGTTTCTTATTTCCCTGTGCTGAAGTTTAGTAAAGTAGCGTGATGGAGCAAGCAGTCATCAGATTCCTGTATTTGAAAGGTCGCACTCTAAAGGAGGAATTTGATGACATAAAAGAAGTTTGTGGGGATGATGTCCCATCATAAGACTTTGTTAAACAATGGTATACTCAGTACAAGTGTGGACATAAGTCTGTGGAAACAGCCCGAATCCTGAGCGACCACAGCCTGTCATTGATGATGCCACCATAAAGTCAATGCAAGGTTTCGGGAACAATCTACGGTGTTCTACAGAACAGGTCTCCAAAACTGCATTAAACGATGGCAGAAGCATGTCTTTCTGGCTAGAGGCCATGTAGAGAAAGATTAATATTTGTACCAAGTTTCAATTCTCTATACTTATAGGAAGTAGGTTAGGGGAAATCTTTAATGAACACCCCTCGTATATGAAGTTTGTATCTAACTTTACCTGCCACATTGTTAGTTTCTCATTAAATTAATAGGATTGATTAAAATCTTGGTACCAAAGACATAATCATTTTTCTGCCCAGAAAATATGATGTGCATACATACCATTTAGTAAACTTTAATTGTCCCCATGTTGTTCTGATGCCTGAAATATCTAGCATGGCCCCTTTAAGTAGACGGGGAAATGTCTAATCACCAGCGAGAACATACATTGTGTACAGGATTGTAATGCGCTTGCACCAAACGTATGATTATAAGAAGATAGCAATTTTGTATTTAAAAATTGGACACATTCACGTTCTTTGACATGTATCTCATTTTAAAAACGGTATATAGGGTGTGTTATCGGTTTTATTGGAATAAATATGGTGCTTAGCTCTTATGACATTTTCTGTTATCAAATCAATTCTGGTATAAATGAATTCAGATGATGTTTTTTCCGGAGCTCATTCCGATCTAGCCATAAGTACCAAAGACATGTTAAAATATTTTAGCTTAGCATCATTTTGAAAATGAACCAAATTATTTTATAAAGGCTAAATCTAAAATGTCCAAGTTTTTTTAATCAAAATGTATACGTAAACGTCTAAATTGGTATTGTTGATAAAAGGTATGTGTTTTAACGGCGCTTTTTTTTCAAAAACAAAAAAATAATAACAAAAAAAATGATAAATAAATTCAATGTGAAAGTGATATTCTGCATATTTAAAAATGTTTTATTGTCAGTAATACGGTAAAAGATTATTATAAATTGTGTCAACGTGGTTCTATTTACTTTTTAAATTATTTTCTCAGTAGTTTGAAACAATTTATGGCAAAATATATCAACAATTTGGTTAAGATTATGCCAAAAACTTGAAACTTGAAAGTGATATTCTGTTTGTTTAATAGGGGTTTATTGCCAGTAATACGGTAAAAGATTATTAAAAATAGTGTCAACGTGATTCTATTTACTTTTGATATTATTTTCTCAGTAGTTTTAAACAATTTATGGCAAAACATATCAACAATTTGGTCAAGACTATTCCAAAAACTTGAAACTTGAAAGTGATATTCTGTATGTTTAATAGGGGTTTATTGCTAGTAAAACGGTGAAAGATTATTAAAAATAGTGTCAACGTGATTCTATTTACTTTTGAAATTAATTACTTATTAGTTTTAAACAATTAATAGCAAACTACTTCAACAATTTGGTTAAGATTGTGCCAAAAACTTTGATACTATATAGCGGATTTTATGTTTTTGGCGGCCATTTTGAAAATATGCAAATTAGATGGTGAAAGAGCCATTTTTGTTTCTCATTCACGTGGTAATCCATTTAGTTTTAGTCTGTTAACATGAAATTTGCGATATTTAGAACAAAACATGACGAAAAAATGATAAATAACAACATAATTATTGCATAAATGAGGTTTTGGCGGCCATTTTGAAAATATGCAAATTAGATGATGAAGAAGCCATTTTTCAGCTTGGCAACATTGTTTTTCGGATTCAGCATACCAAAATACCCTTAGAACCGATCTCAAACCCTTTTCTTCACAAAATGCCTTTAGGTGATAACTTTTCTAAATTCGTGCCCTGACTAACAGAGGCATGTGCATGGTGCAACTTTCTATGTGTTCCTAATAAATTTATACTTGATTCGCAACGGGTAACATGAAATGGCTTGAATGAATAACAGCGAAATAAATCTATGTGATCCAGTCTAATTATAAACTTTTCTCACTTTTCGATTTCTCGTGTTCTCGTTTGTGCAACTATTTCGGTTATTTGTGTAGGTCTACAGCGTCCCTGATCGACTAAAGACGATTAGATATCATCATCATCATCATCATCATAATATACTCATATTCAAAACTTTTTATCCATGTAGAATCTAAATATTATCGTAGTCATTGCAAAACCTCGTAACTCCAGCTTTAATCAAGCTGGAGTTACGAGGTTTTGCAATAACGCCGATGATATACTAGTACGATTATTCTTCTCATCGTCAGTAGATCTTTGCCCAAACATTTTTGACGACTTGACAACTGCAGTGTCTTCACCAGTTCAGCAAGGTGTACGGTCTCACTACGCCTTTAAGGTAGTCCTCCCCTAATGGGATTCACTCGACGTCGGATTTTCTCGTGTGACGTCGTTTACATGAACGTATTCGGGCGACGTCGAAACTATTCGGCGGTGGAACGTTCCACTGCCGAATGTTTACGACGTCGCCCGAATAATTCTGACGTCACTTGAATCTCATTAGGGGTGAACTACCTTAAGTAAATCATTGAAAAGTCTCTACAGCTTCAAAAGTAGGCTATTCCACAACTTGATTTCTTAAAATGGTCACCAAATAGAGACACTTTGATGTCGACCTATGACTAATTACAAATGCTATTTTATTTCAAAAACTGATACCGGGTATTGATATTGATACTGATAGCACAATGCATTTTAAGGCTATTGTAAATGTAGGCCTGATGATTGTTTACAAAAAAAACTAGAAATCTATCACTGAAGGTGATAAAAATACCCCCGCCACCACCTTTGTTCGGACAAGCGTTTTTTGTTGAATCAGGAGCAATACTCAGAAATTGTCAATCCGATTTTCTTGAAATTTGGTCCAATCAGGGGCCATAACTCAGAAAGTATCGGTCTGATTTCCATGAATTCTGCATCTTGCATATATACAGGTCCTAATGCATACCTGTGCCAAATATGAAACAAATTGTTCAGTAACTGTAGGAGGAATTGTCCGGACAAGCATTTTTGTCAAATCAGGGGCCATAACTCAGAAAGTGCCAGTCTGATTTTCGTGAATTGTGCGTCTTGCACATCTACAGAAGTTAATGCACACCTGTGCCAAGTATGAAGCAAATCGGACAGTAACTAAAGGAGGAGTTGTCCGGACAAGCATTTTTTGGTAAAATCAAGGGCCAAAACTGAGAAAGTAATGGTCCAATGGTGAAATTTGCGTCTTGCACATCTACAGGTGACAATGAACACTTGTGCCAAGTATGAACTAAATCGGTCCACAAGTATAGGAGGAGTTATCCGGACAAGCATTTTTTGTCAAATCAGGGGCCATAACTCAGAAAGTATCGGTCTGATTTTCGTGAAATTTGCGTCTTGCACATATACAGGTCCTAATGTACACCTGTGCCAAGTATGAAGCAAATCGGACAGTAACTGTAGGAGGAGTTGGCCGGACAAGCATTTTGGGTCAAATCAGGGGCCATAACTCAAAAAGTATCGGTCCGATTTCCGTGAAATTTACGTCTTGCACATCTACAGGTCACAATGAACACTTGTGCCAAGTATGAAGTAAATCGGTCCACAAGTGTAGGAGTAGTTATCTGGACAAGCATTTTTTTGTCAAATCAGGGGCCATAACTCAAAAAATTTCTGTCCGATTTTCGTGTGCGTCTTGCACATCTACAGGTGACAATGAACACTTTTGCCAAGTATGAACTAAATCGGTCAACAAGTGTAGGAGGAGTTGTCCGGACAAAGTTTTGGAGACAGACCAACAAACAAACCAACCAACCATCCAACCACTGGACCGACAGGCTGATTCCAGTATACCCCCTCCAAACTTCGTTTGCGGGGGTATAAATATGGAAACATTCTTTGACCAAATCGTGAGAACTTTGTCATGTGACAGTGTATTCAAATTGGGAATGGGTTAAATTATAGGCCTATAAAGCCATGTGGCGGATCCAGGATTCCTGAGAAGGGGTTTCGAACTTACAAGGGGAGTGGGGGTGGTCATGTTTACAGTATTACACAACAGTTACTGGGACTGAATTTCTGTAAGAAAATGAAATAATCATGCTTCAGAGGGGGAAGGGGGTCGTTTAACCCATACCCACACCTTGACGCCTGTTGACACCCTTTTGAATAATAACTTTGGAAAACATTGTGGAAAATGAAGAAATTGCTTGTGACAAGCAATTTCTTCATTTGCCACAATATTTCCTACACAAAAAATACCAAATAATCTGAAATTAAATGCACTTGAATTTGTCATCTGCAACACCTTTGAATTTGGACCAGCCTATATTTTTGCCGTTTGGTAATGGCTTAAAAACATCTCCGTTCCAAACGGCCTGCGGACCAATCACTGATAGGCCTGCTTTCAAGTGTAATCCTTTCCAAAACGACAAAAATTTAGGCTTCTCCAATTTGAAACCTTCTGCAGACGACAAAATATATGTAGGCAAAGATGTGATTTGTGTAAAATATAGTCCAGAAAATATTGAGGCAAAAAGAGAAACTCTTGATTATCATCATTTGCTTCTTTTGTCTTGATGTTTTCACAAGCCTATTCTATTAAAGACGTCAATACCAGGTCTTATTTGAGGAAGGGATAAGTAAAGTGAGAAAAAGTAAGATTTAAAAATGAGAAAATGCTGGAAGTCAGCTTGTTCTTCTTTTATCTCGATGTTTTCGAACAGTTAAAGTAGGCGTAGCCTATGTCTACATTTGAAACTTGTTGTAAAAACTTAGCTGCAAACGAAATAGGCCTAAATAGATTGATTTATTAATGAAAAAATAAAATCATAAAAAGAAGCCTAGAATCATTAGGGCCTATATCTAAGAGAATCAAAAGATTATCATCTTGTCCTTTTCTTTCAATCATTTGATCGGTGTTTGAACCTATCAGCGGAGAAAAAAATATGATTAATGCATCATGTAGGCCTAAACAAACCCATAAAAGCCATTTCCAAAAATTGTTTAAATTTCTCGATTATCAGAAAAATGTGTTTGAAGCCAAACAATACGGGAGGACAACCCTTTCCATTTTGAAGCAATAGAATTTTAGGCGAGAAAGCTGAGCTGCAGATCTAGATGCTGAAAGGAATATTCTAATAGAATTTAGAAACAGCCTATTTCTTGTTAGAAAATATTGAAGAGATAAGAAGAAAATGCTGAACAACAGCATTTTCTTCTTTTCTCTCAATGTTTTCGCAAGCTTTTTAAAGAAGAATCGTCTAAATTGAAACTTATTTGGGAAAGGTATTATAATCAATTTTCGATATAGGTAAAAATTTACACCTGCGTGACCCCAAGTCACGTGATTTGCATGACCTCCCTTGACAGTGTGTCGCCATATTGTTTTGTTGTTGTCGGTTATTCACCATTGACAGGGATTTTATCGGCGCGAATTGTAGACTCAGATCGGATATTTCAGGCTCAGATCAGCTTTTGAAGTGTATATAGATAGGAAAGGTGAGAAATTATGGAAGATTTACCTTTGAGTAGCGAACAGGTGTGAATTCTACAGGTAGACTAATTTGCCAAAAGAACCGTGAAATGTCATGGTGCGGTAACATTACATTAGAAAATATTTCTAGTATTTCATGTATCATGTTTATTTTTGCGAATCTTTAGAAATTGTATGGCTTTAAACCATTTCCAGACGGAATTTTTTTTAGACTGGTCCATATTTAAAGACGTTGCAGACGACAATTTCGAGTGAATTTTTTTTTGAAAGGGGGGGGGGGGGAGAAAACAGTGGGAAATGAAGAAGTTGATTGTCATTACATTATACATTTCGTCGTTGTCCACAATTTGTCCAAAGCCTTCATTTTGTGGGAAGTCAAATGTGTTGGATCTAGGATTTCTGTGAGGGGGCTAAAATATACATGCAAGTAGGGTGGTTCATTTTCCTGTTTTTACACTATTTTGACTGAATTTCTGCATAAAAACGAAGAAACAATGTCTTTTAGGGTTTGCTAGCACAGCAGGTAGAACCCCAAGCTCTTAGTCTACAAATAGGGCCCTGAAGCAATACAGTGTTTATTTTTAATTTTGGGGGAAGGCGGTCAGGGCCCATAGGTGGGGGAAATTTTCGCGTGAACGCCCAAAAAGGGGAAATTTCAATACATGCTTATACTCTCAAATACAGTGTTATAAATGCATTTAACTTGCTTGTATATCGTAATGGGACATTCAAACAACCATTAGAACTGTTAGAGATGGCAAGAATTTAACTATGATTTGGATTTTTCTTTGCAAGAAAAAATCTAGTTCCAGGAGGGGAAATTTCTCTAAAATGGGGGAAAAAAGTATATTCCTCAGAGAGGGGAAAGGGGCCCAATAACGACCGTTTTTTAAAGAAAAAAAATCACTGCAATAATTGGCTCATGGAATGACTAAGGAATTCAGAATATTGATCAGTAGAGAAGAGAGTATTGATATTAGATTTAGGGTTTATTGCCAATAGGGAACAATTTTATCAAGTTAGATGTGACATAATTTTGAACAGACAATAGTACTTCATAGGCATTGTAATAAATTCTCTTAACTACGGCTTGATTCAAGCCATAGTTACGAGATTCTATAACAGCACCGACGACTTATCGAAACAAAACAGTAAACCTAGTCTATTTTTAGCACAAAATTCATTGCCAATGAATTGATTCCTGTACTATGGTGATCTGGAGCAACTTCAAAGATGAGGTTCCAGCTGACAAGCACCAAGCTTCTTTTCTCTCATTGTTTTCTTAAACTTTTTGCTCAGGTTGTCAGAACTAGAGGGGCACCATGGTCTAGTGCGTTAGTGGTAAGACACAGGCTTTCTGACAGAAGGGTCCTGTGTTTAAATCCCGTCAGTGCCACAGGATTTTTTCTGAGCAAAAAGGTTACCGCACATAGCCCCTCTTCACCTAGATATATTTATAAATTGATACATTAAAGAGAATTGAAAGCCATTTCAAAGTGCTGTCTGCCAGAGTACCCTGACTGTAAACAGCCGACTTGAAACTCAATGATCATTGGGTTGAAAGTCGGTTGAATGTGACCATGAGTTCTTAGATTTCAGACTTTAAACCGAACTACACATTTTTTAATAACTAGTGATTATTTGGGAAAGAGTAAGTCCATATCTTAGCTATCTTTAATGAGATGTCATGGGTTGAATGTCGCCTCTCAAACCTATCAGATTAAAACTACATTTAATTTTATATATATTGATTAACCTTTCAAAATTGGATTAGATTGAAGCTGTCTTAACCCTTTTCCCAACACAGTGATTTTTTTTCTTAAAAAAACGGTCGTTATTGGGCCCCTTTCCCCTCTCTGAGGAATATACTTTTTTCCCCCATTTTAGAGAAAGTTTCCCCTCCTGGAACTATACTTTTTCTTGTTTGAATGTCCCATTATGATATACAAGCAAGTTAAATGCATTTACATGTATAACACTGTATTTGAGAGTATACCGTAAGCATGTATTGAAATTTCCCCTTTTTGGGCGTTCACATGAAAATTTTCCCCCACCTATGGGCCCTGGCCACCTTCCCCCAAAATTAAAAATAAACACTGCAACAAGACATGACTTAATTTGATGGACCTACAAAATGTTAGTTTAGAAACCTTTGAGGGAAAAGGAGAAAAAAGCTGCTTATAAGCAGCATTTTCACCTTTTCCTTCAATGTTTTCTATATGCTATGAATGGTACATTTTCTTATTTTCTAATACTTGTAAATGTCTTTGTCAACACCTTTGAATTGTGGCCACCCTAGAATTTTGACCTATTTGAAAGGGTTAACATTGGAATTTGATAGGAATTTGATAAATAGCCACTGTCATAGTAAAATCAATGGACTGTTGACTGGTCAAATTATTCCTGCATGAAATTTATCTCCCCAACATATTTTATGAACCAAATAAAGAAATTGATTTCTGAAGAACTTTTTAGAATGATGAATCTATTTACTTAGTCAAAATTACATGAATTTCGTTACAGAATAATATATCATTGCTTTTCAACAAAACCCTTGCAACTGCAGCTTAAAAGAAGCTGCAGTTATGAGGTTTTCGTTGAAAAGCAGCGATATTTCTGTCACATGTGCCAGTGCTAACAATCTCTGCCATTACTAAAGATATTTAATTTCATTTCGAAATGCTTGCATCATATCTGTTGGTTGTAGACTAATTACTTTCTCAAAGTTAAACCATTTCTGTTTAATCTGAAGGGTGACATATCCAAATATTTTAAATAAATCGAATAAGAAAAATTATTAATGTTTATCTCAAAGTATCTTTCATCTACTGGATATCTTAGGGCAGTTTAAGGTCAGAAAAAAATGTGATTTTTGAGCGAAAATATTTCCTTTGAGGGCATTAAAACTCATTGTTGCGTTAGTAATGGGTTAAAGGTTAAAATGACCCATAAATAACCCAGTTTCCTATCATGCTGAACAAATAGGATTGGAGCATAGTAATTCAGGTATATCAAAACAAACGGATGATACCAAATTCTTTTTAAATATTTCTGTCTCCATTTCAATGATGAACCAAAATGATTACAATAGACCACTAAGTTTATGGTACCCGGGTATAGATAGACAGTAGTAGGAAAATACTTATTGCAATGAAGTAATGCATCACAGGGGGTGGGGAGGGGGACGAAACAATTGCAAAATATCTTCAATAATTCTGTTGATACTTGACCTTTTTGAAAGATCTACTACATCCATCTTATTTCTGGTATTTTTCCGCATGTAGTTTGTGCATGACTGCATGTAGAATTATGATTACTGGTACAATTATTGTATAGTCATTGAAATAAACTGAGGCTGATGCATGAAAAAATTAAACTACAGTAATTATTCTAACAAACGCCCATATTCTAATAAACGCCCATCCCCCAAATCTCATTGGACAATCAGCCTATTTCGAGCACAATTTCAGCAAACAAGGTTGATTCTAATAAACACTCATCCCCCGATTCCAGAAAAAAAAGATATTATCTGTTATAAACAAAGATCATTTTCAAAAGCAACAAAGAAAGATTTCAAGGCTGTAGTACCTGTGTGTTTCAGACAAAGAAATTTCATCCTAAAATCATATTTTGCAGTTTTCTAACAATAATTTGCCAATTTCACCTTGCATTATCTTCAGTCTATGAGAGACACTGAATTTGCAATTTTTGACACTCCAAATCAAAATACCTCTAATAAACGCCCACCCCTAACTTTCCCATTGACCATGTTTCTAATAAACGACCGGGCGTTTATTAGAATAATTACAGTATTTGGTATTTAGTAAGTTAATTTGAATATTAGAAGTTTTGAAATCTAATTGAATTAAAATTTTGTTCTTTGCATACATATATTTAGGAATATTATGTGATAATTCTGCAAAAAATTAATTGGCTGACCATTCACCATTTGAGATCGACTCGAAACCTTCAACTGTCATGTGGAAATTGGTATGCAACTTTCAAATGATACTAGAAATTACCGAATAAAGTTTTCCAAAAATGAAAGATGATTTCAAAAGCTTTCATTTTTGGGTTCAATTGGTTACATTACTTTTTTAAAAAGACTTAATTAATACATGTGTAGTCACTCTCAAGGTGACGCGACCCTAAGAACTCGCACAAACAATGGCGTAACTGTTGACTCTAGACGTAATATAGCCGTAACACTCCATTACCATTGATACATAATACAAAAAAGGTCAAGGGGCTTTCTGCGATAAAGATCTTTTGAAGAAAATTGCTGAATAATTGTCAACTTTCTATTTTGATATTGTCACTGTGCGACCCCTGTGAAATGTAATTCATAAAATAATGAACATATTATGAATCTTAAGAATGTTTCATACATTACTCATTATCACTTCTTTAACACACTTCATGAAGTTTTCTGCATGAAGTATGATGATAATTGCTTCATGAAGACATTATGAAGATATTAATGATTGACAAAATCCTTAAAACCTTCATGATGAATGCAAAGGATTTATTATGAAGTTTTCATTTAAAAAAGTTCAATAAAGTTCTTAATTAGTTCATAAGATGTCCATTATTGTGCATAAAGAACTCAAAGAATCTGGTCCAGTTTGAAAAATAAATGAGCTGACCATGAATTAATAATGGATTGTAACAGTTCTTAAAATGTCACTAACATGCCCATAGTTTGAATAAAGAACTGTGTAAGAACTGGTAAAACAGGCCTTGTGTACAGTTCATAAAATCTTCTTAAAACGTTCATGATCTCCCAGTCTAATTTATGTTCCAGTCTATGACATGTGGTTTAGAAAATAATGGAGGGAATTTTGCTTGTCTGACTATTTTTCAAGAAATATGTTTTTGTTAAGAGTTATAATTAATATTTTTAGTTATAATCAAGTGATTAAGGAGCTCACTAAATGATAAAACCAAGGAAGGCAATGTAAGTAAGTGTTCTTTAGACTAAATTTAACAAATTTAGATGTTTATTTTTTTTACCATTCCCCACCCACATAATTATTCTGTAAAATGGATATTATTATTTTGCTTCTATAAATAGGAATCATTGATTTCTAATGGCCTGTTACTTATTACAGTTCTGAAACTACCTGTTCTACAAAAAGTTTCTTAAGTTTTGTTCTGTCAGCAACATATTTGTACAAATTGTTTTTTAGTATTTTTCATGACCTTGACATGTTTTTTTTTTCATTACTGCTTGGTTTAAGGATTTATTATGCATTTCCAACTTCATAAAAAATTCATTACTCTGTATTTAGAGAAACCTGTATGTTTTCATGAAGTTTGTAAAGAAATATTATTCATGAAGTCTTCATTGAAAAGAAGTGAACAGAAAATGGCCCATACTCATTGTTAACAGAATAATCATGATTTCTTCTTAAGATCGTTTGCGTATTTTTCTTGCATGAAGTCTTCATGAATTATATGATTATTTATTCATGAAGACTTCATGCCTTTTTCTCAGAATGCAAAACTGCATGGTTTAAGGATTTATTATGCATTTCCAACTTCATGAAAAATTCGTTACTCTGTTTTTATGAAGATTTATGCAAATGGGCCATTTTCTGTTCACTTCTTCTTCATGAAGATTTCATTTTTTCCGTTCTTGAATAGCTCATGAATATCTATTGAATACTTCATGAAGAATGACAAAGCATTTCACAGGGGCAGTGTGCGTCAAACAATGTTGTAACTCCAGCTTGTTCAAGCTGTAGTTACGGCATTTTCGGACACACATCGAGTTTTTCATACTTTTCTGTTTTGATATTTTCTATGTTTGTCCAAAAATGTTGTAATTACAGTTTATTCAAGCTGTATTTAAGACAATTTTGGACACACATCGAGTGTTTGATACTTTCTGTTTTGATGTGTGTTCAAAAATATTGTAACTACAGCTTACTAAAGCTGTATTTACAACATTTGTTGATGCATATCAAGTGAATGATACTGACTTTATGGCGACAGCTTGATTTACTTTTCTTTGATTGACAGACGGCAAATAAACTGACTTTCTGCTTTAGATAAAACAATTAATACAGGTAAAAGGAGACATTTATTTGTTTTTGATCAAGTTCTAATCTGTTTTGGACATTTTTATGTTCCAAGAGCACATAACTCTAATATCAATTTTGTCCAAACCCAGTATGCCTATAGCTTTGGCTCAATTCCTTACCTGAGAAAACGCCTTTTGGTGTTTCTTTAAACCCTTTCCCAAACGGAAAAATTTTAAGGTGATCCATTTCAAAAACTACAATTGACAAAATTGATGTTTTCAAGGATAGGATTTGTGTAAAATATGGCACAGAAAATATTGAGACAAAAGGAGAAACTGCTGGTTATCAGCAGTTTCTTCTTTTGTTTCAATGTTTCCCAAACCCTTTTCTATAAGGGACGTCAAAACCAGGTCTTGTTTGGGAAAGGGTTAAAGGAAAGCTAATTTTGAAATCATCAGGAGAGATTTCAAGAAATGATCTGTTAACTAGCATTTTGTTCCTTTATCTCCTTTGTATCTCACCAATCGATGTGAAACATTAACCCTTTCCCAAACAAGACATGGTTTTGACGTCCCTTATAGACAAGGCTTGGGAAAACATTGAGGCAAAAGAAGAAACTGCTGATAAACAGCAGTTTCTCCTTTTGCCTCAATATTTTCTTGGTAATATCATACATAATTTCAATCTTTATTAACATCCATTTTGTCGTCTGCAGCAGCTTTTGAATCGGACCTGCCTAAAATTTTGTCGTTTGGGAAAGGGTTAAGTGAGAGTGCAGCTGGAGGCTTGGATTTGATACTGAGGTAGTTACGATTACTGTTGGGAGAAATGCCAGGAAGTCATGGCTAGGGGCTTCAGCTACCATCATATGACTGTAGTAGAACTTTGCAAGTTATTTAGTTATGATAATCCCTATTCAATCATTTGACCATTGAATTCTGTTAAACATTACAAGTCTCTATACATTCCTATGCATATATGTTTTTGCTTTGAATCAAAATGTTGTTCATTGACAAAAGTTTTTCAGGTGTTTAATGTTTATGCGCTGCTCGCTGAAGCTATTTTCATCTTCTAGCCATTGAAGTAATCAAGAAAAAGGTATCTTGAAATCTAACGGCTCTTTCTGCAAGCATGCATTGCTCGTTTGGAAGTTCAATACTTGATGTTTAATTCATGTGCTGATCAGTTTTGATAAGACATGAGTTACGAAAAGCCAATTGCTGCCTTTCATCAAAAACCTCGTAACTGCTGCTTGTTTCAAGCTGCAGTTATGAGGTTTTTGAAGAAAAGCGGCGCAATGGAAATTGAATTGAAAGCTATGAGGAAAGTACATTTGTAATAGTATTTGGTTAACACTTAGTTGTGAACAAAGTTGACATAAATCTAAATTGGATTAAATTGAATGAACAGCATGAGCTTAGTGTTATAATTGACTGTCAAGATTAAAATGGGTCAAGTTTTAGAATTTGTTATTTCTTTCACTAGGAATAGAAAAATGTTTATACCGGTAATTATATAAATTGATATTCAAAGAAATATAGTTTCGATGTGATTTAGTAGGCATTCTGAATTTGCTATTTCAAATTTATACATCATTGTGCTGTGGGTTAATGATTACTCTCTTATCAACAGAGCACACTATCTCTACATTCCATTTCGATAGAATGAGCTCTGTTCTCGCGGGGTCATTTCACGTCTAATCTCGGGGCCTTGGCGGGATTTCAGTATCCAATCGTTGGCGATACACACCAAAACAATTTAAAAAAGCTGATACAAGCTTTCATTGGCTGACACTTCAAATTACCGGCTTCAGCCAAAAATAGAAGCGATGTAATGTATACGTAATCAAACCAGATCAAACTGAATGATTTTGATTCAATAATTCAAATGTTACCGGCTTCAGCCAAAAATAGAAGCGACGTAATGTATACGTAATGATCATGCAAGATAAAACTGAATGATTTTGATTCGATAATTCAAATGGTGTGCTATAATTAGATTATGACGACCAAATAGGCTGTTGGCGTACCGAAAATTGCAGAGGTCATATTTGATGGTAATCAATAGGCCTCGGCAATGGAGAGTAGTTAATGATTTGAATTGTCTCAAAAAAGCAACTCCATTGAGTATTCACAACATAGGGTTTGATGAATAATCAGTGTTACATTACATTCTGAAAAGTCATTTGTTTGTAGTTCAGAAAGCATGGTGATAATGTTGACTGTTGTTGACATTTTAGTTAGAAAGTAAAATAATATACAGACAAAGGGAAAATGAAGGTTTTAAAAGCATTCAATTGTATGCAAATTGATAAATAATTTTACCACAAACTTCAAAGGTTTTTGTATGATTCATAAGTTTAAAAGATATTAAGTGAGGTATGCAGTAAACAATACAACGAAACACAGTAAATTCACATGTAACAAACACAAATATTGTTAACACTTTCTCAAACGATAAGAGGCGAATTTGATGGTTCTATTGAATAAAGATTTGATGAATTTCAGTATTTTAAACTGTCTTTACAGCCATCCATTTGCAAGGATCCAGACATTTTTCCAAAAATGGGGCCTGTGGTTTTAACCCTTTCCCAAACAAGACCTGGTTTTGACGTCCCAAATAGAAAATGCTTGGGAAAACATTGAAACAAAAGAAGAAACTGCTGATAGCCAGCAGTTTCTCCTTTTGTCTCAATATTTTCTGTGTCATATTTTACACAAATCCTATCTTTAATAACATGCATTTTGTCATTTGTGGCAGTTTTTGAAGTTGATCACCCTAAAATTTTGTCGTTTGGGAAAGGGTTAAGGTGGGGTCTGACGGCATTGGTACATGAAAAATTCATAAAGAAACTCTTCAATAAGACTGTTGAAGAAATTTGTGGGGGGGGAGCCTTGGCGCCCGGGCCTCACCCTGGATCTGTGCATGATCTTCTACTCACATTTAGCCAAAGATTGACGACTCTCAAACTTGCAAAGTCTGAACAAAAGTGCAAATTGTTGGTTCAATTTGAAACACTGTCATACCTAAAGCTTGAATAAAATGAGGGTTACAGTGTAATATACTAAACTAACAATATAAGCAATAAATTCAATAATAAAGGGTGAAGATTAAAAGTTACATATGTTGGATGAGTTTGATTCTTTGATATGTCAACTGAGTAAATGATATCAAAGGCTGGCCGACATTTTAATATCAACTGTTGTACACCAGATAGACATTTGTCTCCAGGCAAGTTGAATCTGGTTTGTTTGTGTATTGTCTTTCCTGTTACACTTTCCTTCTTCTGATAATTTGGATGAAATTTTGACATAAATGTTAAGTTGTACTGTAAAAAAATAATGATTACAATGCCATCAATTTAGACTAAGATCATCAGAAAATTACAGCGACAGATACATTTTTCTCTGGGCAAGTTGAATCTGGTTTCTTTGCTTATTGTCTTTCCTCTAACACTTTTCTTCCTCTATTAGTTATTATGTTCCTTGATACAAACTCAAAATGTTGAGATAAAAAGGACAATGATATTGCAGACCAAGATCAACTGTAAATAGACATATTTGTATTCGGACACTTTGAATCCAGTTGAGAGAGATACTTTGTATCGTGAGACACATGTACCCAGAGCTACACAAAGTACACAAGCCCAAGATTTTTTTCCAGGGTGGGGGGGGGGGGTGTGTCCAAGCCCAAATTTATTATGGCTTAACCCATTACCACACAGTAACTCTTTTTGACTCCCAACAAGACAATGGCTTTAGAAAACATTGTGGAAAATGAAGAAATTGCTTGTGACAATTTGTGACATTTCCCACAATGTTTTCTGCGTTAAAAGACCAAAAAATGTAAAATTTCATTCTCTTGAAATTGTCGTCTGCAACATCTTTGAATTTGGAGCAGTCTAAAATTGTGTTGTTTGGTAATGGGTTAAAATGTAGTAAATAAGTAACCTCATGCTAAATTTATATAGTCAAAATTTAATTTTCGGCCAATGCCAGGGGGGATCCAGACACCCCCCCACCCCCTCTAGATCTGCCATGGCTTCAAATAGGAGAGGGTGTCAGGGTGTTGACTTAAAGAAGATTTTGCTATATCAGGATGAAATGGAATTAGATCCATATAATATGGTCAACATTTTCGTTCAAAATTGACTCTCATTTCTCATTGCAGGATTTATAATTAAACCCAAGTCATTCATACAAAGATGAGGTGAAGGTTATCCTAGCTTGACCTTGAAGTGACCTTAAACTTACAAAACATGGCGGGATCAGGAGAAGTAATGGCCACACAAGTTGCCCTGATGGAGGATGATACTTTTGGGGATGGTAAGATTTTAACCCATTACCAGACGGCAAAATTTTAGACTGGTCCAAATTCCAAGATGCTGCAGACAACAATAATTTCAAGTTCATGAAATTTTAAAATCCTTGTATTTTAGGTTAGAAACATTGTGGGTAATGAAGAAATTGCTTGTGACAAGCAATTTCTTCATTATCCACAATGTTCGGCAAAGCCTTTGTCTTGTGGGGCGTCATAGAGCGTCACTGTGTGGCAAAGTTTTAGACCTTTTCAATTTGAAAGCTGCTACAGACGACAAAATGGATGTTGATGAAACTAGCATTTGCGTATAATATGGCCTAAAAAATATCGAAGCAAAAGGAGAACATGCTGACTATCAGCATTTTCTTCTCTTGCTTCAATGTTTTCTGAAGCCTTATCTGATAGGGATGTCAAGTCATTCATACAAAGATGAGGTGAAGGTTATCCTAGATTGACCTTGAAGTGACCTTGAACTTACAAAACATGGCGGGATCAGGAGAAGTGTTGGCCACACAAGTTGCCCTGATGGAGGATGATACTTTTGGGGATGGTAAGAGATTTTAACCCATTACAAGACAATGGCAAAATTTTCGACTGGTCTAACTTGAAAGCTGCTGCAGACGACAAAATTGACACTTAACCCTTTCCCAAACAAGACCTGGTTGTGAAGTCTTTATTAGATGAGGCTTGGAAAAATATCGAGGCAAAAGGAGAAACTGCTTATAACCAGCAGTTTCTCCTTTTGTTTCAATATTTTCTTGGCTATATCACACACAATTTCAATCTTTTTTAACATTCATTTTGTCTTCAGCAGCAGCTTTTGAATGGGACCTACCTAAAATTTTGTGGTTTGGGAAAGGGTTAAAACAACTTGATTTGTGAGTAATAGAGCACGGGAAATATTGAGGCAAAAGGAGTAAATGCTGACTATCAGCATTTTCTTCTATTGCTTCATTGTTTTTCCAAGCCTTATCTTAAATATATGGATGTCAAAGGAAGGTCTTGTTTAGGAAAAGGTTAACCCATTACCAGACTGCAAAATTTTACACTGATCCAAATTCAAAGTTTTTTCCAGATGACAATTTCATTCTATATGAATGACATTGCGCATATCGTCGGTGCTATGACAAAATGGCGTAATAGAAATTTTGCTCGAAAACCATTTTTTTCAGGAGAGCCAAAAACGTTTTTGCCGTTTTAAAAAATGTTAAAAAATGTGCCGGCAAAATTGCGTAACTCAATATTACTCTTGTGTAAATTTGTCTATGTATAACGCATTTTTGTCAGCTAAATCGAGTTACGCAATTTTGTCACATGATAATTGAAAGGGTTCTAATAGGTGTAGAAAAACGCCGTTTTGACAGGATATGCGCTCCTACATACTTAGTAGAAAGCATTTATAAAAAAAAATTGACAAAATTGCGTAACTAATTTGTTACGCCATTTTGTCATAGCACCGACGATATTTTTTCTTTCTTTGAAGAAATCATTGCTGATTATGAAGGAATTGTTTGTCTGGTAATAAATTAATTATCAGATATTTATGCCCCTGTATGGAAAGATTGTGAGCATATTGTTATATACTTGTGTCTGTAGACCTGTCTGTCCGCAAACTTAATACTGGCCTTTTCTTAAAAAAAAAATAACCATTTCGGGGGCATGTAAGTTTCACAAACACATCTTTTTTTTATCGCAGTTTTACAGATGCATTACATCAATTTGTTATTTATGAAGATTCATTAATTTTATTCCAGGATTCAATGTGGCACCTTGTTATCTAGACTGAATCTTATTTAAAAGTTTTAAATGTATTTAGATTTGAATAATGCTGATTTTGCATTTAACCCTTCTCCGAACAAGGCATAATTTCGCGGACCCTACATGATAATAGTTTAGGAAACTTTGAGTGAAAAGAAGAAAGTGTTGATAATCAGAGTTTTTTTCTCCTTTTTGCACAAGAGTTACTAAATAATGAGTTGTAAACCTTCTTTTTACTTAACATTGTTTTTGTTGCCTGCAAAATCTTCCAAAAGGGACTACCATCTAAGATTTAGCTGTTTTATAAAGGGATAAAGTACATCTCTGCTTTTCAACAAAAACCTCGTAACTGCAGCTTAAATCAAGCTGCAGTTACGAGGTTTTTGTTGAAAAGCAACAACATGGTTTTTGTGTGGTTTATGTGCAATGAATATAGATAGATATGAAATCACTCAACCTTGAACTTTTTCCCACAAGTATATAACATTTAATATCATGTTGTCAATTTCCACATGATATCATTTTCTAAACAATGTCTTTTGAAATGAGTGATTATGTTCTCCTAATTGTCTTTGGATTCTGTTGAATCCTTACATTCCAATTTTATTTCTCATTATTAGCCAAGCAAGCAGTGGTTTTTATGTCCCGAATAGACTGACAGCATGGGAAAATATAGAGGCAAAATAAGAAAATGCTGATAACATTTCTCCTTTGTGTGAATATTTTCAGCGATATATTTTACATTTTTTCTCTGTTATGTCTTCTGCAGTTAATTTCAAATTCAAGGAAATTGGCTTTCCATAATTTGGTGGGGCCTAAATTTGTTTCAATCTATTATAAAGCAATCATGATTTAGAGAAGAAAAGGTGGAATGAATAATTGTTGCTCATCATGGCTTTAATCAACGAAAGCTGTTTTAAACTGCAGTTATAAGGTTTTTGGTGAAAAGCTTGGATATAAAAGAAAGAAAGAATGTACATTTGATATTGTCATTACATCATGGAGGTTGAAATAAATATACATATGTATCAAATTTCTGTACTATATCCCATGTCCTTTTGATCTAGATTTTCAAATGAAACTACTTTCTGCCTTTTGTTGTAGTGACTAACATGTTATATGATCTATTATTTTAACCTTGTCCTAAACAAAAGCTGGTTTTTTATAGAAAACGCTAATAGGAAAAGATTGACAAAAGAAGAAAAATGCGGATTTCTAGCACTTTCTATGTTGATTACCAGCATTTTCTTTTAAAATTTTCTGAGCTCGTTTGTAACAGCAGATAATTATGTTGCTTGCAAGAGCTTCCAAATAGGAGTCTAAAGTTTTACCGTCTGGGAAAGGATCATAAAACTTAAGGTATTTAATATTCCATCCATCATTAGATACCAATCGCTTCATGTAACTAATCAGACGTCATCTGTCCCAATGGAAATTGACGAGGGTATATCCCTGGTCAATTTTCATTGCCATGGATCACATCTGAAATTACATAAAGTGTTTGGTATCTAACAATGGATATGAAAAATCTTAAATTTACCAATGGCTACTTACAGATCGCGGTGATGGAAAGAAGAAAAAGTTCAAACCATTCCAGAAAATGAAGAATTTCTTCCGAGGTGGAAGCAGTAAGAAGAGGTTTAAGGTACCGGAGGGAGCATCTGGGTCAGTGAAATCTCAGTCAACAGGAGCTTTACACAACCAAGGCAGCCATCCGGATGATGATGAGGATGATGGAGGGTAAATATTGTCTGTTTTTGTGTCTGTATGTATGTGTGTGTGTCTGAGTGTGTGTCTGTCTGTCTGTCAGTGAAATCTCAGTCAACAGGAGCTTTACACAATCAAGGCAGCCATCCCGATGATGGAAGGTAAATATTGTCTCTTTGTCTTTGTCTTTGTGACTGTATGCTTATTTTCATAACAACTAAATCAAGTTTAACCCATTCTAGAACAACAAAATTTTAGGGTTGTTCAATTTGAAAGCTGATACAGAGGACAAAATGGATGTAACTAATGGTAAAACTTGTAAGTGATATAACTCAGAAAATATTGAGGCAAAAGAAGAAATTGCTGATTATCAGCATTTTCTTCTTTTGCCTCAGTGTTTTCCCAAGCCGATTCCATTGGAGACATCAAACAAAAGTTTTGCTTGGGAAAGGGTTACAAAGCATCAGTTCTAAATAGATCTAAATGATTGACATGGCATTTGAATCTTAACATTTTGTCTGTGTTATTGCAAAACCTTGTAACTCCAGCTTTAATCAAGGTGGAGTTACAAGGTTTTGTAATAACAACAACAATTTGCATTCCTTGAATATCAAATGGATTGTCTTGTGTGACAAAATTGCTGTGTCATTGTATAATTGTAAGCTCATGTATCGATTTCAAATTTTACTTTGCTATTTATGCAAGAGCATTTAGTTGACCTTTTAGAAACAGCAGATCGTCGTTTTTCTACGAAAATCTCGTATCTGCAGCTTGTTCTAAGATGCAGATACATGATTTTTGCAGAAACGCAGGGATATGATTAGATCATTTTGTTAAAGTCTGCTCACTTTTATACTAATGAGCCAGTGCAGGAAATTAATGATGTATAAGTGCACCCTAAAATGTATTGTTGCTGTACATATTTCATCTCCGACATCAAAAGTAATTTGGCATATTCTTCTACATGCATGTATGGGTACCAACATAGAATTTTTCAAAGGCTTTAAAGTATTAATGGAAAGTTTATTTTTGGTATGCAGGTATAACCTAAAATAAATGACCTGGCAGAGTATCCCTAGATAATAGTTAGGAATGCTCTGCCAGGTCATTTATGTTGAGCTATACATTATAAGTGTTGAAACTTATATTTTTGTAATGGAATTCTTTTGGTGCCAATTTAAAGGTCCTGCATCAAAATAAAAAAATCAAGTAAAACCTTTGAGGGCAAGTTTTTCATGGAACCCTACTAACAGTATTATGATACAATTTCTTATTCAGGTTTGGTCGTGCTAGTAAAGGACCAGGTCTAGGCAGTCGCAGTATATCAGAAGACAGCATATTTAAGCCTGACACCCAGAAAGAAGCCCCAGCTCCTGTGGGTGTGCTGGCTGGTCAGGCTGTGTCTATGGAGAGGATTAATTCAGACTTTCAGGTATAGAGCCATGATAATTATTAATCACATTGTAATCTCAGTATATATCATTCTTAGCATTTCTTTCTTCTTGCATAAATCACTTCTCACTGACACATTATATATCTATCAATACCTTTATCACTTAACTCGACTGAAAACATTTTATTGGGCCCTTCACTGATACAGTCACTTGTATGAAATGCAGTATTGATGTTGTGTCCGTGGTCGGCCTTGCCTCCAAGAGGTTAAGAGTTTGTCAGTTCGATCCCTGATGTAAAAGAATGGTGCGGCCGGTCAACTTTTCATGTAGATATACGGTAATACCTATTACAATAATCTTCAAGCTCAATTAAAGTCACATTTCATTGGCTTATGAAACAAATACTGTTACAGGATGGACGGGTAATCTCAGGAACAAATACATGTTATATCTATGCAACAACAAAGACATCAGAGAGTAACCTCTGTGACTACATCAGGGCTCGAATTTCCACTAGCATACTGACAATTTGCTAGTTGAAATTAAAAATTGCTAGTGATTATATCTGACGCTAGATATTTTTGGCGAGTGGAAAAATATTCTCCACCAACAAGTTATATCAATGCAGCCTGAAAAGCTTACAAAACAACTTCCAAATATTGGCTATTTTGGATATGCCCTTTAAATTATGCACCATATTATGCTTTTATCTTTACAATATGATATATATACAAAACAAGATTGCGAGTGAATGTCTTTTTGCTTGTGGTTTCAAAAGCCACTAGCAAAATATTGAGAGTCATTTTTTCAGGGAAATTCTAGCCCTATACATTATAAGCATGCATGGTTACAAGATTTCATTTCAACAACTTAAATGTTGCATAGGATTAAAGATATGATTTTGCTTAGGATTTACGATAAGATTCAAATTGTTTTCAAAATAAAAAGAAAATTGATATAATTGATATATTTTGGTATACAAAAGGCAGAGAAAAGTTATCAATTAGCACATGGAAATAAAGATGTCAATGACACTTGCTTGACCTGTTCAAATTGACCCTCTCCCAAACAAGACCTTGTTATGACGTGGGTAATAGAAAAGGCTAGGGAAACCATTGAAACAAAAGAAGAAACTGCTGATAACCAGTTGTTTCTCCTTATGTCTCAATATTTTCTTTGCCATATTTTACACACATTCTATCTTTAAGAACATCCATTTTATCATTTGTGGTAGTTTTCAAAGTGGATCACCCTAAGATTGAACAACAGTTTCTTCTTTTGTCTCAATATTTTCTTTGCTACCTTATACACAAAATCTTTAAATACATCACATTTGTTGTCTGCAGCAAGTTTTGAATTTGATCATGTTAGAAGTTTGCTGTTTGGAAAAGGGTTGAATAAGTACATGGTAAGCCTATCTTGATTGTCTGAAACTATTTACTGGTGACAATGAAATAGTGTAGGAAAAGGGTTGACTGTCAAATGAAACTTGTGGGCAGTTGTGACTTCCCTTGCTCACAAAATAGACATTTATTGATTCAATGTGCCTAATTGATTTATAAATCATATTTCAAGCAATGTCATCTGTGCTATGTTTCTTGACCTATATGGTTTGAATTAAAGATACTTTTATATTTTAGGGCTTGACAACTTCTTGATTCTACTTTTATTTTCTGATAATATTTTCAAATTAAGACTTCTCAGATGTGTTTAATTTGCTTAATTCGTCGTTGTAAATGCAAAACCTCGTATCTTGCTTTTGGAAAATTTTAAAGCGGAGAGAAAAAAGTGTATTAACTTTTCCCAAACTGAAATGTTGTACTTGAAATTTGGACACATTTAGTATGCTCCCCGAAGGGAGAGCATATAGTCGCGGCTTTGTCTGTCCATCTGTCCGTCCGTCCAAAGCGATTTCTCCATAACCCTTGGGCCAAATCAAATGAAACTTACCATTTGAACTACCTATGACATAATGCCGATGTACATTTCACGGTTTTTGGATTTCAGGCCTCGTCATTGGAAAAGGGGACTTAAGGTCAAATATACTTTTTCTCTAATTTCTCATAGTCTAATGGTCAGAATTTGATGAAATTCGATATTTGAGTTGCAAATCAGATGCCCTTGACAATAAACTGTTCTTTATGGCATACATTTATTGTGACAATGCCTTATTCGGGGAGCATTTCCGTCTATGACGGCTTTTGTTCATAAATTGCTTTTATTAAAACAATTCTGTGTTTCTAAACTAAAAATGGTAAAATCTCATTCCTGTCCATAATATATTCATGAACATCAAAACTCTCTGATACTATGTTACCATCTTCTATATTTTGCACACAGACTCGCTCCTTACTTCATTTCCTATTGCATGTTTATGAAATATACCCATTATTATGATTATTTCATCACATAATCTTTGTGGTCCCACATATAATTCAGGGTCCAAAGAATCCAATCATCTGCCAGCCCTCGGGAGAAAAGGATGATTTGATCCTCATTTAAATTGATCTAGATAAGTGCATCCTTTAAAAAGAATTACTTGTCTTTAGAACAAATGGAGAAAGCCTCAAAATGGAATGAAATTCAAAATTTGTAGCTTGAGAATTTCCCCAAGCAAGACCTCAGGTTTTGACATCCCAAATAGAAAACGCTTGGAAACATTGAGACAAAGATGAAAATGCTGATAATCAGCATTTTTATGCTCCCCGAAAAAATTTCGAGGGAGCATATAGTGGCCAGGGTGTCCGTCTGTCCGTCCGTGTGTCCATCCGTCCGTCCGTCCACAGCCATATCTCAGCAACCGTTGGACCAAATTCAATGAAATTTCACATGTGAACTTCCTTGGTCAATACCTAGGGACCTTTTTCTCCGTTTGTAAATTTAAGGCTGGAAAAAGGGGCCTTAGTGTAAAAATTAGTTTTTCTCTTATTTCTCTTCATCTAATGGTCAGAATTTAATGAAATTTTGTGCTCATGTAATGAATAGGATGTTCTAGACCATATTCTATAAATAATGTGTGTCCAAAAAAGCTGTCATGGGAAAAGGGGGCTTAATGTATGATGGTTTTTATTTTGTGACAAACACTTATTCGGTGAGCATAATCTGTCTGTGATGGCTCTTGTTCCTTTTGCTTAAACATTTTCCTTTCTATATTGTACACAACATCCTTGTTATATTGTGCACAACACCAATCACTGTCAACTTTAAATTTATGGTGTTTTGAACTAGACTACCTTAAAATTTTGCTCTGTTGAGAATGGCTCAATTCCCATTTATATAGAACACAAGCTCCAAACTTTATAAAATTCTTTGGACCCTGAACTGCGTTTGTAAAATCATATTTTATAAACTATATATTGTATTCTACTATATCTCACTAACACACTTTTACACCTTGCTTGGTTTACAGAGTGAGCTGTTCACCAAACTCCGAGGTCGGCAATCAGACTCGGACATCGACGAGGGTCTGCCTTATAGTCCAAACCCAAATAGTAACATATTTGATGCCGCTATGAAGGTAAAATATTTTCACTGTAACAGTTTGTTGCTTTTCAATAAAAACCTTGTAACTGCAGCTTGTTTTAAGCTGCAATTACAAGGATTTTGTTGAAAAGCAGTGAATTGTATTTTATGTTTGGTGGCTTATCTGTAGTTAACCCTTTCCCAAACAAAAAATGAATTTGACGATTCCAATTTGAAAGCTGCTGTACACGGCAAAATTGATGTTGTTCCTGAAAGAAAGGATTTGTGGCCCAGAAATATTGAGGCAGAAGTAGAAAATGCTTGTCAGTATTTTTCCTATGTCGCTAGCTTTTATGTATGTCAAAAGGTGTAACTGTTTGGTAAACGGTTAATCTTTGTATATTAAGTCTTTGAACTAACAGATAGCTCAGTTTGCAATAGCTAGAGATTATTGATCCAGTGATCATGGATTTGAACCCTGGCTTAGCCAATAACCCTTTTGATATTAACAAAATACCAACCAAAGGAAAAAAGCTTTGAGGAAAAAGAGAAGTGTTGCCTATATCTGCATTCCTTTCTTTTCTCTTAAGGATTTCTAAACTTTCTGATACTTATAGGTCTTCAAAACCAGAGGTTGTTTGGAAAAGTTTATGTACAACGACATAGATTTCTCGTTTTACTCTACGCCCATTTGAAATGGGGACAATTATCACATGAGAAATCTGATGTTATGTCTTGCTCCATTGAACTATAAAAGAAATGCTGTAAATATACGCTTTGATAGTTATGGTTGCAATCACGGGTAGATATAATTACATACCCTTACATAGAAGCAAGACCTGGTTTTGAGGTCCCTTGTAAAAACGGTTTGGGAAAACATTGATACAAAAAAAGAAAATGCTGATTAAAAATGCTGATAATCAGCATTTTCTCCTGTTGTTTCAATATTTTCTCTGCTTTATTGTACACAAATCCCATATTCATCAACATTCATTTGTTGTCTGAAGCAGCTTTCGAATTAGAGCATCCTAAGATTTTGCCGTTTGGGAAAATGTTGAGAAAGATTTGATGGATCCTGCATCGTTAGTAGGAAGGGAATGATATTGGCAATATTTAGGCAAGGGAAGCTACTCCTCTACATTGCTTGTGTCTCTAAATGAGTTATCTCCCTTGAAATACAATTTACCCACTAAAGATTTTACTATGAAGCTATTGTGTATTGATATTCTGCAATCCAAATGGACATTTCTACATTATGTATTGAACAGTTAGATTTATGTAAGAACTTTTTTCCAAAGAGTTTCTGGTTTTAACATTACCTCAGAGTCAGCTTTTAATACTTGGATGGAAAAAAGAGATGGTGCTACTTTGTCAATGTTTATTGCCTAATTGATAATGACTGTGCAATCCCTACTTATAAGTATCCCTTCTATTTCTATTATCTTAATACTTAATCTCCTTAGTAATCTGCCTACAGATGTAAGTTTGTAGGTTTTCCATTTATATTACAAATAAAAATGAATAATTAATAGGTTGTTCTGTTTCTGTTTCAAGGCAACTATTTTTTTTCAGATAATAGAATAAAGCAATTCCAAGGTGTAGACAAAATTTATTTGCTCTCAGTCTGTATCCATGCGGTCTTATATTTAACCCCTTACCAGATGGCAAAATTTTTAACTGGTCCTAATTTAAAGATGTTGCAAACAACAATTTTAAGTGAATGACTGGTATTATTATTTTTTGTCTTTCTGGTTTGAAAACATTGTTGAAAATGAAGAAATTGCTTATAATAAGCAATTTCTTCATTTTCAACAATATTTTCCAAAGCCTTTATCTCGTTGGGCATCAAAAGTTGTCACTCAGTGTAGTTAGTTAAACCTTTCCAACAGAATGAAATTTAAAACTCGGTCTCAAAATGTGATTTGTTAGAGGAGATCATCTAAATGTTACATGATTCCAAAATGCTTATATTGAGGCAATTGGGCATTAGGTTAACAATCTTGCTTGTAAATTTTGATTAGCAAGATTGGAGGTAAGGCATTTCATAGTCTGTTTCTTTTGTGGTGTCAAGATATGAGAATTGACACAATTCCATAACAACAAAATAATATATAACAAACTGACAAAAAGAACAACTAAAAATGTTGAAGATTCTGGTAATGAGTTATGTCGCAATTTTATACAGTATAAAACACACCCAATATATAGAGACATTGTTATATTGATTACCAGGGTAACTTGATAGGTAAATGAACTTTTCTTGTAAAATCTTACTTTATATGACATTTACCCCTTACTAGATAACATCAAAGTTCGAAGTACTATGGCTTATCGAAATTGAAATGGTTTGCAATTAAAACAAGAATTTAACCCTCTTAAAAACAAAAATTTGGGGTGATCAAATTTAAAAGCTGATGCAGACAACAAAACATTTGTTGAAAGGATTTGTGTTTTATATTGTTTATCAAGGAATATATTGAGGCAAAATATAAAAAATGTTGACTCTAAAATTCTTTCTTAACCCTTTCCCAAACAAGATCTGCTTTTGACGTCCTTAATTGAATAGACTTGGAAAAACATTGAAACAAAAGAAGTAACTGCTGATAACCAACAGTTTCTCCTTTTTGTCTCAATATTTTCTGTGTCACATCTTACACAAATCCTAACTTTTCTAACATCCATTTTGTCATTTGTGGCAGATTTTGATGTGGATCACCCTAAAATTTTGTTGTTTGGGAAAGGGTTAATAAACACCCATCTTGTAAACTGCAGCATCCTTCAAATTGGACTTGCCTTAAACTTTGTCATTTAGGAAAGGATTCAAATAAGGCAATAATTAGAATGGTGTCAAAACAACTGCACTAAGATTTTCCCCGGTCTTTAAATTGGTCTCCAAATTTAAGACGCAATAGTCTTGAAGAGCAGAATCCCTTTTTTGGTCAATAGCTACTCCTTTGAGCATATTTTCTCAAATATCAGCTTATTGATTCGGTTTCCATGGGAACGCTTCTGCAGACTGTTGTTATAATTCACCTGACTTTTTATCCATTGTGTTTTTAAACAGCTTTAATGTTTTTGTTATTAATGTATTGGTTTTCGCTATGTGAGGGGAATGCTTGAGGAGATTATGATGTGATTTAGTGTGTTGAGCAAATATTGCTTTGTTGACAAGATATAGCGGATTATATTGGAAGATTGTACACAAATCCTTACATGGTAAATATCAGATATTGAATTACATTTTCGTAGGAGAACTAGATGGCTTTCTCCTTGTTGTTTCAAATATTGTCGCTTTTCAACAAAAAAACTTGTAACTGCAGCTTGTTTTAAGCTGCAGTTACTAGGTTTTTGTTGAAAAGCAGTGATATTCAGCTTTTATCCTTTTCCAGACGAAAAAATTATAGTATTTTGTTTACAGTATTAAACTTATATAGGAAGACTACACAAATCTGTACTTTGTAGTTAAGCTTTAGAGTTTTGACTACATACAAAGTTAGATGCTTCATTCTTTTTTTTGTTCTGAATATAGCTTTCAAGACGTTCCTCATGCAACTTCTTTGTTGTGTTTGTTTGTATGTTTTCTGCATATAAAAAAATGTCTGGATCCATGCATAATTGTCAGGCTGCATATGCTCACTCTCAGTCCATCTATAAATTGTTATCCATCTGCAAAAAGGACTATGTTAAGTATAATATCGCTGCTTTTGAACAAAAACCTCGTAACTGCAGCTTGTTTTAGGCTGAAAAAGGTTTGTGCTGAAAAGTGACAATATCATTTGTTGGGAGGGACAAAAACTGTCTTTTATAACTCCTAATAGTAAATCTATTTCTTAGGATCTAGTTTCTAAAATGATCATTTTACTTTAATTGAAAAATTCCACGATGGCCATATTTATTTGTTAAATGGATTCTTAACTCAGCTTTCCTCTCGCCATTTTTGGTGATATTGATAAATCATTTATAGCGATATTGATATACCAAGCAAGCCTAGTATCATTAGATGGAATTTGTGAAATATAGATTGACTTTTGTTGATTTTGTGCTATTGGATCTTTTGATACTTTCCATGTGGAAATCAATTAGCTGTACCTGAAATTTCCTATACTTTTATCGCCTTTTTATATGCTCCCGTTTTGAAGGATTAGGGGCATATTTTTTATACGCCCGTCGAAGACGGGACGTATTATGGGATCACCCGTGATGTCTGGCGTCCGGGCGTCCGGGTGTCCGGCGGCGTCCAATTCTTTGTCTGGCGCATAACTCTGTCATCTTCACGGTGGGGATTGTGCATGATGGGATGGATAACGAATACAAAGTATATGGACAAATTTGCCTCGCTTAAGGTAAGTAATTGTGCAATAATTTTCTTATTTCTGCTCCAATTTTCAAGCGGTTTGTTGCATGTTCCCCGCATTAGTGAGCTCTTTCTTGAATATATGACTTGTTTGTAGAATCTTTGTACTTTGTCCAAAAATTGATCCCAACCGACCAGAAAAACGACAAAAAATTCAGGCACTTTTTCTAGTCGGTTGGGATTGGTATTTGAGAAAAGTACAGGGAAGTTCCAGATGAATAATACATCTGAGAAAAGGGCTCAGTAAGACGGAGTACATGCAACAAACCGCATGAAAATTGACGCAGAAATAAGAAAGTTATTGCACAAATTCTTACCTGAAGCGTGGTTAATTTGGCCGTAGGCGTTACCATTTCGCTTTCTGGTCGGTTGGGACAATATTTCGGAAAAAGTATCATGAGTTAACTTATATGTCATACATCCGATGAAAGAGCTCGATAAGGCGGGGTACATGCAGCAAACCACTTGAAAATTGATACAGAAATAACAGAGTTATTGCAAAATGTCTTACCTGAAGCGAGGCAAGTTGGCATCAAATTTTGTGCAAAAAATAGGCTGAGTTTAACGTTATGTTTTGATAAACCGTCGGTGTTGTTATAACATCTCGTAACTACGGTTTGATTCAAGCCGTAGTTACGAGATTTTATAACAACACCAACGAAATACTATTTATTTGTCCGAAATTATGTCACGGTTTACTTGATAAAATCGTTCCCTATTGTCGGTAGTCGTTATCCATCCCATCATGCACAATCCCCACCGTGATCTTATGTCCGATTGACTTTAAACTTGGCAGTGATATTCTTCTTATCATTACGGAGTGCAGTGAACAAGAACCTTAACTCTACCTGGCTTATTTTTTGAGTTATTGCCCTTTGTTGTTTTTCATACTTGAATCTTGTCCGGAGTATATCTCTAAAAGTTTAATAGCTAGGATCATGAAACTTCATGGGTGTATAGATCTCACCAAGGCGGAGTGCAGTGCACAAGAACCATAACTCTACCTGGGCTTATTTTAAGAGTTATTGCCCTTTGTTGTTTTTCATACTTGAATCTTGTCCGGAGTATATCTCTAAAAGTATAACAGCTAGGATCATGAAACTTCATGGGTGTATAGATCTCACCAAGGGGGAGTGCAGTGCACAAGAACTATATCTCTACCTGGCCTATTTTTTGAGTTATTGCCCTTTGTTGTTTTTCATACTTGAATCTTGTCCGGAGTATATCTCTTAAAGTATAATAGCTAGGATCATGAAACTTCATGGGTGTATAGATCTCACCAAGGGGGGAGTGCAGTGCACAAGAACCATAACTCTACCTGGCTTATTTTATGAGTTATTGCCCTTTGTTGTTTTTAGCTCCACTGGCCGAAGGCCAGCGGGCTATTGTCATGGCGTTGTGTCCGTCGTGCGTCCGTCCGTCCGTGCGTCCGTGCGTCCGTACGTTAACTTTTTCTTTAAACATCTTCTCCTCATATACCAGTGGGCCAATTTTGACCAAACTTGGCAGGAATGTTCCTTGTGTGACCCTTTTCAAAACTTGTTCGCGAATTTTTGATTCGTCAAAAAATGTGGGCGTGGCAGGGCGGGGCTTATCAGACTTAGAGAAATCATAAGAAAATTCTTTAAAAATCAACCATTGGGCCAATTTGAACCAAACCTGGCAGGAATGTGCCTTGAGTCATTCTTTTCAAAATTTGTTCACAAATTTTTACATTTGTCAAAACATATGGCCGTGTCAGGGAGGAAGGGGCTTATCAGACTTAAAGAAATCATAAGAAAATTCTTTGAAAATCAACCATTGCCAATTTGAACCAAACCTGGCAGGAATGTGCCTTGAGTCATTCTTTTCAAAATTTGTTCACAAATTTTTACATTTGTCAAAAAATGTGGCCGTGGCAGGTAGAAAGGGGCTTATCAGACTTAAAGAAATCATAAAAAAAAAAATTTAAAAATCAACCATTGGGCCAATTTGAGCCAAACCTGGCAGGAATGTGCCTTGAGTCATTCTTTTCAAAATTTAATCACAAATTTTTATATTTTTTCAAAAAATGTGGCCGTGGCAGGGAGAAAGGGGCATATCAGACTTACAGAAATCATAAGAAAATTCTTTAAAAATCAACCATTGGGCCAATTTGAACCAGACTTTGCAGGAATGTTCTTTGAGTCTCTCTTTTCAAAATTTATTCACAATTTTTTACATTTGTCAAAAAATGTGGCCGTTGCAGAGGGAGGAAGGGGCTTATCAGACTTAAAGAAATCATAAGAAAATTCTTTAAAAAATCAACCAGTGTGCCCAATTGAACCAAACTTTGCAGGAATGTGCCTTTAGTCGTTCTTTTTAAAATTTGTTCACAAATGTTTATATTTGTCAAAAAAATGTGGCCGTGGCAGGGAGAAAGGGGGTTACCAGACTTAGAGAAATCATAAGAAAATTCTTTAAAAATCAACCATTGAGCCAATTTTAACCAGACTTTGCAAGAATGTTCTTTGAGTCTCTCTTCAAAATTTATTCACAAATATCAAGATTTGGCTGCCGCTGTGTAAGGCTTACAAGAAATCATGGGATAATTCTTCCACTTTAACCAGTGGAGCGATTCAGGCCCTCCTGGGCCTCTTGTTCATACTAGAATCTTGTCTGAAGTATATCTCTAAAAGTATAATAGCTAGGATCATGAAACTTCATGGGTGTATAGATCTCACCAAGGGGGAGTGCAGTGCACAAGAACCATAATTTTACCTGACTTATTTTTTGAGTTATTGCCCTTTGTTGTTTTTAGTCCCCTACCGGTGTTCACACCGGAGGGGACTATAGGTTTGCCCTCCGTCCGTCCGTCAGTCTGTCCGTCTGTCCGTCCGTCCGTCCGTCTGTCCGTCCATCTGTCCGCTCAAATCTGGATCCCGCGATAACTTAATAACTAAGCAAGCGTTTTTGATGAAAGTTGGTATATGACTAGATGGCAATGTGTAGATTATGCACATCATTTTATTTTTCGACTTAAATTGAGGTTGCTATGGTTACAGAAATAGTGAAAATATGGCCAAAAATGGGATCCTGCGATAAGATAATAACTAAGCAAGCTAGTTTGATGAGACTTGGTATATGACTATATGGCAATGTGTAGATTATGCACATCATTTTATTTTTGTTTTTAGACTAAAATTGTTGTTGCTATGGTTACGGAAATAGTGAAAATATGGCAAAAAATATTGGATCCTGCAATAAGTTAATAAGTAAGCAAGCTAATTTGATGAGACTTGGTATATGACTAGATGGCAATGTGTAGATTATGCACATCATTTTATCTTTGTTCTTTGACGAAAAGTGCGGTTGCTATGGTAACGGAAATAGTGAAAATATGGCAAAAAATGGATCCTGCAACTTAATCTATTATTGATTACCATATTGAGTCAATGTGAAGCCGAGAGGGGACTTTATGTGTTGCATACAACACCAGATACTTGTTCATACTAGAATCTTGTCCGAAGTATATCTCTAAAAGTATAATAGCTAGGATCATGAAACTTCATGGGTGTATAGATCTCATTGAAGGGGAGTGCAGTGCAAAAGAAACATAATTCTACCTGGCCTATTTTTTGAGTTATTGCACTTTGCTATTTTTCATACTTCATTTTTGTCCAGGGCATATCTCGAAAAGTATTATAGCTAGGACCATGAAACTTTTACCAACCTGCTCCCTCTGTGGACATAAAGCAGTGTTACGGGCATATCTTGTGACAGTTTGACACCTTGTTTAAATAAATGGGTCTGTCTGTCTGTTCATCTGCCCATCCTTCCATCTGTCTATCCTATCTGTCTGTCTGTTTGTCTGAAATTTAGCTTAGGCCATTTCAAGGGCATTTGTGTTTCACAAAAACATCTTGTTTCAGTTTCAACTCAATTATCCACATGATTACTTAAAATCTCTTGGTATAGATTTCCAATTTTCTTTAGAGATTTTCTAGCCTTATATGTTGACATTGATAAAGGAGGTTGATATAATGTCACATGGACTTTGTAAGTGATACTGGGAAATGTTGTGGATATAATCACAGTGGATAATCATGTGATACAATATTTTCAGCAAATCTTCAATAATTCTGTAAATACTGGACCGATTTGAATTCGGTTTGAAGCAGAAAATGTGGACAGATGTCACGCACTAGATGGACATGTTTGATTTTTGAAAAATCAACTGATAAAAAAGTTATTGAAGATAAACCAAAATTTTGGTTTATCGTCAATAACTTTTTTATCTGTTGATTTTTTCCAAAATCCAACACATCCAGCTTATTCCTGGTATTTTCCCACATTATCTGCTTCAAATCGAATTATAATCGGTCAAGTATCAAAAAAGATATCGAAAATTCTGAGTCATGTGATTATACACCGTGATAATGTTCCACACTATATTGTAGAAGTTTAAAAACAAAGATAGGAGGCAGTGCAAAGTTCTTTAAGGACAACAACCCATATATAACTACAAAACACTGTGCATCTTCAGGTGCCATCCGTTACAGACATTAGAAATTAACGATAGATGCCCTTGTCAATTCCTGGGGGACATCAGTGGCAACGGAAATTGACAAGGTTATCCTCGACAATTTCCGTAGCCACGAATGATGCCCGAAGATGCAAAAAGTGTCTTGGATCTAATGATTGTTTACTTTTAAGTGTAAAAGGCTTCAGCCAAAATGCAGTTTGTAGAGTGTCAGACTTTCATTCACGACATCTCGGATTCGATCCTCTTCTGTGGCAAACATCCTTCTTGATTTTGTCTCCCACCAATTGTTGGATAATTGTAACACTAAGTGGGCTCTCAGTGGCTGGAGGCTGACAAAATGGGTATTATGTTATAGTAGTACTGCCCCAGTGAAAAGTTTATATAAGTTCAAGAACTCTTCTAGAACACTAAATGGCACTTCTAGAACAGTTCTGGAACAATTCTAAAAGTGCCATTTAACATTCTAAAACATTCCAGCGAAGTTCTTGAACTTAATTACATTAACTTTTCGCCGGGGTGGTGAGAGCAATGACAGGATTCCATGGTTAAGTGCTCCAGCTTTCACAATATGCCCATAGAAAGTTGAAAGAGGTATTTCAAAATTCATTCCAACATATTTTCGTCTTTTGATGCGCACCACAAAATAAATGCTTTGGAAAACATTGTGGAAAATGAATGAATTGCTTTTGACAACAATTTCATGTGAAAAACATCATACATTTTTGCAGTTTATGGGTAGAAAAAATTGAGCAATTCCCACAATGTTTTCTACTCAAAAAATGCAAAATGTAGATCTATAATGTTATTTTCTTGAAATTGTGGTCTGCAGCACCTTTTAATTAGAACAGTCTGAAAAGTTTTTTTCTGTGTGGCAATGGGTTAAGTTTTCAATTCCGATTTTCTGAGAGATTTTCTGGTCTTATTTGATGACATTGATGAAAGAGAAGAGATTCCTATATTTTATGGTATAAATTACCAGATGGAATTGGTGATTGATTTAGCACAATTTTGTTGGCATGTTCTTGCTTTTGGGGAAATAGATAAGTTTCCAGTACATCTGTAAATTAAGCCTTTCACAAACACCACATGCATGGTTTTGATGTTCCTGATCATCACAGCCTTGGAAAGCACTGAGAGAATTGAAGGAAATGTTATTCTCTCAATACAGCTCAGCCCGGATAGCTCAGTCGGTTACGTCAGAGTCTGTCAATCCAGGGGTCTCGAGTTCGAACCCCGGCTCGGCCAGTATCCATTCTGACATTTGACAAAAGTCATTTGTCTCTCACCAATAGGTGTGAATCATCTATGTGAGAGAGCAGCAGGAGGCTCGGTTTGGATATTGTGGTTGTACTGGTGTGAGAAATACCAGGAACCCACGGTTAGGTGCTCCAGCCGCCGCGATATGACCATAGAAGTTGAAAACGGCGTAAAACCCCAATAAACTCAAACTCAAATTCTCTCAATACTTTACATTCTATGATATACAAATTTTCCGACACTTGGTAACATTCATTCTGTCATCTATGTCACATACCTCTCAATGTGAAGTTGCCTTTAATTTTATGTTTGGGAGAATTAATCCTTTCCCAAACGGCAAAATTGTAGATTGATCCAGTATGAAAGATCACTGTTGCAGACAACAAAACAATTGATAGGAAAGATAGGAAATTTGTATCTTATGAACCAGAAAATATTGAGGGAAAAGAAGAAATTGCTGATGTTTCAATGTTTTCTCTAAGCACCTAAACTAGTGATGTAAAAACCAAGTCTTGCGTGGGAAAGGGTTAACCCTTTCCCAAATGACAAAATTTTAGAGTGATCCTCTTCAAAATCTGCCACAAATGACAAAATGGATGCTATTAAAGATGGGATTTGTGTAAAATATGGCACAGAAAATATTGAGACAAAAGGAGAAACTGCTGGTTATCAGCAGTTTCTTCTTTTGTTTCAATGTTTTCCCAAGCCATTTCTTCTATGGACGTCAAAACCAGGTCTTGTTTGGGAAAGGGTTAATTAATTAGCTACTGTTGGAATTCTCAGATAATCAGACAGAAGTCAATAGTGACCTGGAGATTTTAACAGCCTTTTGTTGACATGTTTCTAAATATATCAGAGCTTGTGAAGAAGATGTGTGAAACTGGCTTTTGTCAGTGTATTTGATTACTATCATGATCTATCATAGTTAAATTTACTCAACCATCATCATCATCATCATCATCATCATCATCATCATCATCATCATCATCATCATCATCATCATCATCATCATCATCATCATCATCATCATCATCATCATTATTATCATCATCATCATCATCATCAGTGTTTTGATTAACCCCTTCGCTGCCAGACAAATATTGGAAAATTGGTTCCTATTTGCCAAGCTATTTTCCAAGAAATTGACGGTAATGTAAGAAATCAACTTATAACTAAAAAACTATTCAATAAAACTATATAAAACATTATATGTTCTGAAAGATAATTGAAAATGCTATTCAGTGAATATATTTTTATTCATTTTGGAAATTACATTTGTTGTTATTAAACTTTGAAAAAAAAAAACATCGTTCTCCCCTCATGACGGCTCAGGCCGTCACGGGGCAGTATAGCGACATTTTCGCATGACGGCTCAGGCCGTCACGGGGCAGCGAAGTGGTTAACATGCCGGTTTTGGGACTTTTCCAGGGCTAGTGGGATCCTGTCCAGGTGTCTGGCTAGCTGCATGCATGGCAGATTTCACATCTTCTCTCCACCTTTTCCTGTCGTGGGTGTTGGTTGTTGATAGCCTCCACTCTCTCACATCTCTCTCTGTCTGCTCTTTCTATGATATTTTAGGTCTTCCAACAGCATGCTTTACTAATACTTCGAGATGACAAAGTTAAACATTGAAAGATGTCGCAAAGAAAATGAAGGCTACCAACGTTTGAGGGAACAGGAGGAGCTATTGTCCAAAAACAGACCAACGGACCATTGTATATTATTTAATGAAAGAAAATATTATAAGAGGCTAAATCATTTCTTACATCAACCAGAGGGCTGATGAGGCAGGTTCTTATGGGTGGTATTGTGTCAATGGGCATGTCATTTGTGTCCGATGCGAAAATCCCCGAGACTTGAAATAAGTGAAAACTACCTTTAATGTTTATTAATACAGCAATAGTAGCTAAAGGTTAGTGATTATACAGGAAAGATTTGGCTCATGACCGCTCATTTATCTTGACTAAATGTCAGGCCTTTATCCGCCTTGTACCAAAATGTAGATAAAGTGATATGAAGGTATATAAGGCAAGTACGACATAGTTTTAAAAAAATCTTTTTCAAACAACAAACTTTTATGGTAGTCCAGTTCTGTTTCTGATGACAAAATTGATGCTGATACATATAGGATTTTTATACAACATAACATGGAAAATATTGAAGCAAAAGGATGAAATGCTGATAATCAGCATTTTCTTCTTTTGCCTCGAAATTTTCCCAAACTCTGTTATGGGCGTCAAAACCAGGGCCCCGTTTTACTAAACATCTTACGATCAAGTTTTTGTGTAAACTGTGTAACAAAACATCTGATTGCACAAGAAATCAGACTGAGCCAATCAGGGCTGTTGTTGCAAGTAGTTATGCAAAAATCAAACGTACGATCGTTAGTAATACGGGCCCAGGTCTTGTTTGGGCAGGGTTAAATCTAGTATAAGCTTGTTATGTTCATGATTTGATATCATATTTCACGAAAATATTGTGCTCTCAATGATTTTAAAAAACTTGTCATGATGTATCAAAACAAATTAGCAATGTGAAACAAGATCAGACTGCATATAATTATGATATTGCTATAATATAGCATATTATGCTGTATGCCAAAGAGTTCTCAGATAATGGCATGACAAGGGTTGAATCTAGTATAAGCTTGTTGTGGTTCATGATTTGTTTCAATATTTGATTAACCCCCAATGATCAAGATTAAAGGTCAAACTTTTCTCTACAGTTGATGAATTGATTGGCTCAACTATAAGTTTACATTCATGAAGGAAAAGTGATAAGTTACATTAGGGGTATACCGGCCGGTATGTGATTTGTATAAGTCGAGTGTATATAAAACAGCAATTGTTCAAAAGTGTCATTGATGGACATCTGTTGGCATAATGATATTACAATATAGCTAAAGAAATATTGAGGCATGTTGGTTATCAACATTTTCTTGTTTTGTCTCAATATTTTCCGAAACCTTTCCTGTCACCAGGGCTTGCTTGTTTGGGAAAGAGTTAAGTCAAATGTAATATCAAACTTTAATGTTCAATAGTGTTTGATGGTTATCAGTTTGGACATAATTGCTTCATTGATATTCTGCGTAAAAATTTAGACAGTTTTTGCGTAATTTTAGATGTAATGAAGCTATAGAAGCTCAGTGACTACTACAGCATCAGTTTGAAACAGCAAAGTGTTCTTAAGTATTTTGTTTCAATGATTTGTATATACATATATATGTGGAGTGGTTATATCAAAATGTTCAATAGTATTTGAATGACATCATTTATATGGTATGTTGCTTTGCTGATATTGCTCAGTGAAAAATCTAGCATTTCTTTTAAAAAAAATCTTAGATAAAATGAAGTGAAGTAGCTCAATCTCTGCCTTTGCCATTGATGCTGTAACCGCAAAAATGATCTAATATTTTGTTACAATGATTTATGTAAGTGGAGCGTTTATATGAAAATGTTCAATAGTGTTTGATTGCTGTCATTTATTGACATATATTGCTTCAGTGATATTGCTCGTAAAAATATATACTGACTCGTCACACATCAATGTGGGAGGTGTTATTTGGTAGTAGTGGTGTTTAATATAAGTGAAGAAGTGTGATTCTGGTATTGTGCTTGTTAAATGTTTAAATCTTGGTAAGTAGGAATTATTGTTACATAATCTTGCAAGATTTTCTTGGATAATTTGTGCATATATTTTGGTAGTGGCAAAACAGGGTGGAGGTCTTCAACAGTTGACTAAAGTGCTCTATAACCTGGTTTTGATGTCCCTTACAGAAATGGTTTGGGAAAACATTGAAACAAAAGAAGAAACTGCTGATAACCAGCAGTTTCTTCTTTTGTCTCAATATTTTCTGTGTATTTTTACACAAATTCTATCTTTGATAACTTCTATTTTGTCTTTTGTGGCAGTTTTTAAAGTGGATCACCCTAAAATCTTGCTGTTTAGGAAAGGGTTAACCTGTTTGTCAGATTGGCCCTCTAGAACTAGAAACCTTATCAAAATTCTGTTCTCTGAGTATTGTCTAGTTTGCCAAATCTTTGGGAGAGGGATATGTCCATTCAACAACTTCTAAAATATGACTACTTTATTAGCTAGCATTATGATCTTATATGCTATCTGTACCCGTAGTTAAAATATCAGTGTATGTTACTATTTTATTTAATGTTATACTATCTGCATGAAAGGAATACATTAAAACATTTTTATGATATCCCCTCTTATCTATAGATATCGTAATAGATATCATTATGATTGAAAGTTAGATTGAGTTAGGATTATATTCTGTCCTGTTCAATTCATCAACATTGGCCAATAGGTCATGTACCCTTTAACCCTTTCCCAAACAAGACTGGGTTTTGACGTCCCTAAGAGAAAAGGCTTGGGAAAACATTGAGGCAAAAGAAGAAACTGCTGATAATTAGCACTTTCTCCTTTTGCCTCAATATTTTCTGTGCTATATTGTACAGAATATTCCATTTTAGTTACTTTAATGTTGTCGTCTGCAGCAGCTTTGAATTTTGACAAGTCCGAAATTTTGTCGTTTGGGAAAGGGTTAAGGCATGCCTACATTAAAAAATTACATGTTTTATGTATGACAGTCATGAAAATAACTAGCTAGAAGGGAAATAGATTGATTTAGATAGCTAGATTCGACAGCTGAATGCAGCATATTATGCGTACATTTGCATTTAGTTATGGTGACCCAAAAGCTGCAACTATCAATTTGAGCTTTTATTGATTGTACCAATAGGATATTTTCTTATCATTAATCAAAATGTTAAACTGTAGATTTGTAGATTGCTTGAAAATTCTAGCAGATAAAAATGTAACTTTGTAATGATGATGATCTTGGTGTTTGACCTTATATTTTGAAAAAGTGTTGTTAAGGCCACCTTATAAAAATGTTGTCTTTGGATAACTCTTGTTGTGGAGGATTGGGTGTTTCACAGTTGCAGTCATGTTCGAGCATGGATCCATAGATCTGTTTGTGGCATTAATGAGTCTTAATCATAGAAAGAGATCAGTCTGGGCATATAATATGTACATAAAGCCAAGAGAATGAATCAAATACTAGCAATTTGACAATTGATATATATACCGGTATAAAATAAAGAAGACACAGGAGAACAACATGGATCTTGACCAGATTTGTGTACATCCTGGCTGATCTGGATCCAAGTTTGTGTCAAAAATGTCTTAATGGCCCAGTGTCACAATTTTGATTATTTTAAACATTTTTGAAAAGGCGCATTTTCCTGTAATACAACGAATTAAAACATTGTCTAGCTGCAGTAATGGGATATAACATTAGATGATTCAACCATTGCGGTTAAAAGGCAAGTAATTACCATTTAAAGGGATTTTGCCTTAAGAAATTAATGCATTCATTATGCGCTTTCCATTGTCTTTATTGATTAAACCATTTCCCAAACAATCTGAGGTTTGAAAGACCCCTTCTGATAAAGGTTTTGAACACCTAAGTAGAAGTTTTGAGTATCAGTGCATGTGGTTAACGTTTATAATGATGTATCTAGCCAATTCAATTGAAAAAAAGATGAATTTGATATTTTACATTGCTGTCTAGAATTCCTTTCAATTCTTGCGTGTCTAATAACCTAGACGTGGTGGATTTTTAAAAAATCAACTGATAAAAAAGTTATTGAAGATCAACCAAAATGTTGGTTGATCTTCAATAACTTATTTATCGGTTGATTTTTCAAAAATCTGCCACATCTATCATAGTTAAGCAATTTGTTGTCTAAGTAAAGAGTTAAAAATTACAGATTCTTAGCTAAAACTTTATGGATTTCATTAATGGTTAGGGAATGAGTGAGACTGACAATTTGCATAAATTTCACTTTAGCTCACTCTGAATACAAAATACCTTCAATGACAAATTGCAAGACTGGGTAAAAATTGTCCTCCATAATCTTAAAAAGAAAGGTTGTTGTGTCAGAATTGTGGAAAAAGGATCGTTAAATTTCACTGTTCATGGGAAATAGTGCCAGTGTCCATGTATGAAACAAATCGATTGGTCTCTCACTCGAGGTCCGGGTTTTATACTTGGCTGCGACAAATACCCTTTCTGACAAAAAATGTCACCCATCAATGGTTTGATATCATGAACCTATGTGGGCGAGCAGCTGGAATCTGGGTTAGGGTGTTGTATGTGGTAGCACTGGTTTGAGAAACAATGGGCATCCATGGCTAAGGTGCTCTAGCAATTGAAAGCGGAGTAAATTTTAAAACCCCAATAAACTAAACTAACCTGATGACTGTCTTGAGTTTTTCAAGAGATTACAGACTTGTGTTTTATGGCACCACAAAATCTCTGAATAAAAAGGTTAATTGTATTAGGCAGAGTACTTGATTTGCCAACTGCCAAATTTATCAGAGCCACTTCAGAAAAATTGCTCATTAAATCTGGTAGAGATTGAAGTTTTATTCAATTAGTAGCCTGGTTTAACAAAAGTTGAGAGATTAATTGTTGCCTTGTTTGGCATTTCTGTTTGATTGAGAATCTTTTCACACATATTTGTGAAGTAGTGCATGCCTAGATATATAAGATGTTGTTGCAATCAGCGTTTTTATGCCCCTGTATTGAAAGATCGGGGGCATATTGTTTTACTCATGTTTGTCTGTCTGCGCCCATCCATCCATTTGTCTGTCAGAAAACTCAACATTGGCTTTTTCGGGGCATTTGTGTTTCATTTCTGTTTCTCTTCGTATTTTTAGCGATCCGGGACTTTATGTCCGGGGAGCTAATGTCACAGCCCTAGTTTCGGGTCCCGTCCCATCTCCAAAATCTTTAACCTGGTCTATATCTCAGGCACCATTAGAGATACAGCCTTGATATTTCACACAAGGCCTTTCATTTGGGACCATGACCTTTGACCTTGTGACCTTGACCTTGGAGTTTTACCTGCTTTAAAAAAACTTTAACCTGGCCTTTATCTCATACACTATTACAGATAGAGCCTAGATATTTCATATATGGATACCTTATGCCATGACCTTGAGACCATGACCTAGTGACCTTGACCTGTGACCTTGGACTCCGTTTTTTGTGACCAGATCTGTATAGGCGAGCTATGTTGTCCGCGGACAACTCTAATTTGTTATATAACATTCTCCAATATCCTAGGCGGTTTCAAAGTGCAATGGCAATGGCAAAACCAGGGTATAGTCAAAGCTTTGGACCTGTAACACAGAGGTTTTAAATTCCTATACTCCATTATTGGACAATGATTTTTAGTAAGTGGGACTGGTCAGTATTTCCAACAATTCTCCAATTTTCTTCAAGTATCATGTATTCGAAGTCATCTACAGCTTTCACTGTTTGATTCAGTCTTAAAATTTTGTTATGGTTAATGGTGTAAAAAAAAAGGCTGTATACACAGCGTTTTTTCTCGTAGTTTTGGGAACGGGTCCGAAACCAGGCAAATTGGGAAAAATGCGTTGTTTTGTAAAAAATTGGGAAAACATTTTCATCACAGACTCCACCAAAAATTGAGTCCTGTGTATGATTAACTTTATGAAATCAACTGAAGGGGCTTTCAGATTGTCTCTGGATACTTTTTTCTCAACATATGAAAGGGAATGATTGAATTTTCATTCAGAAAGAAGGAATAACTTTTGCATTGGGAATTTTCTTTCCAGATTTTGGGAAAAAAATACCCTATTTGGCATTGGGAACGGGTCCTTTTTACGGACCTGTCAAAAGAAGAAGAAAAAACCCTGATACATATAAAGCATGTTTTCCCATGGAATTATTTCCATCCAATGCTTGGAGGCAAGTCGTAATTCAATCAAGTTTCCCATTCTTTGACATGGAGATCTTATTAGTATCATTACGGAATTAGCTCTTCACACTTCATGTACATTACGTCTCTAGGAAATGTGTCACTTTAAATGAATGTGAAGATAAAACAATATCTTGTCCCAACACTTGATTATAGTTTGGGAAAAGGATAATTAAGCAGTCATTGAAGATGCAAAGCTTTAGAGATGCTATGCATGTCTTACAAATAAATATGGAATATAAATTTTATTATTCTCTGTCTGAAATGTTCTTAACCCTTCCCCAAAATAGACCTTGACTTTTTGATGTCCTAAATAAAAAAATGCTTGGGAAAACATTTAGGCAAAAAAAGAAAATGCTGATGATCAGCCTTTTCTCGTTTTGCCTCAAGATTTTCATAGCTATATTGTACCCAAGCCCTGTTATTCTCTGCACCCATTTTTTCATCTGAAACATCTTTCAAAATGAAAAAGTCCACATGGGCGGATCAAGAAAGGGGGGGGTGGGGGTCCAGACCCCCCCCCCCCCCCGGCATTGGCCGAAAATTAAATTTTGACAATAAATTTAGTGTAATGTTACATATTTATTGTATTTTAAGCCATAATTTGATCTTGGACCCCCCTGGAAAAGAATCTTGGGCTTAGACCCCCCCTGGAAAAAATTCCTGGATCCGCCCTTGGTCTAAAAATTTGCCTGTTTGGGAAAGATTGAACAAGCTGTAGTAACAATGTTGCTGACTATCAAATAACAATATGAAGTTATGCGTCATCAATCATAATAACATGGCTAAAACAAATAAAAGCCTTCATACTTGTCAATTAGTGGTTACTGTAGATTATATTAACCCTTTCCCAAACAAAACCTTGTTCGAATGTCTGTAAAAGGTAAGGCTTGGGAAAAGATTGAGACAAAAGAAGAAAATGCTGGTAACCAGCATTTTCTCCTTTTGCCTCAATATTTTCTTTGCCATATCTTTTAAAAAGTATAGCTTTCTCAGCTTCTATGTTGTCTGCAGCAGCTTTGAAATGGGACACCATAAAATTTTGTTGTTTGGGAAAGGATAAATGTATTTTGGCAAGAATGTGGTTATTTATATTTATTAATTTCAAGGTATTTGATATACCGGTAACCAATATTCTATCATAATGACATTTTTTTACCACATGATAAAGCTATGGAAAATTTGTTGGAAATGAAGAAATTGCTTGACAAGTATTATTCAACATTTCCTTTAGGGTTGATCACATACTAATACATGTACCAAAAACTGAAAGATGATATTTCTCGGTATTTCTCGTATAAATATCTATTGCCATTTTTGTATCCCCTTGGGAAGAATCAATTTGGTGTAGGAGCTACATGTAAATAGTAGATATCATATAAATAATTTTGTCATGGATTTTATGTCATCCTTTTATCGGAATGAATTTGATGGAGATCAATAATTCGTCGTTGTAAATGCAAAACCTCGTATCTCGTTTTTGGAAATTTTCAAAGGGGGGGGGGGGGAAGTGTAATAACTTTTCCCAAACTAAATTGTTTTACTTGAAATTTGGACACATTGTTCAAGAATGGTTTGTCATTAATACTGATCAGTTAAAATATCTCAAAACCTGCAAGAATTGTCTTTAACTGGGCACACAAGTTTGTACTTTGAAAATCGCAACAATCGACATACGAGGTTTTGCATTTACACCGACGAATTGATTCCGACATTAGCGAGCCAGGACTTTATGTCCAAGAAGCTTAATGTCACAGCCCTATAGTGTCATGTTGATGTTGCGTCGCGTCTCCCCTAAAAGCTTTAACTTTGTCTATATCTCGGGCACTATATACAGATACAGCCTTAATATTTCACACATGGATACTTTCAAGACCTTTCATTTGGTACCATTACCAAAGTTTGTCCTAGTGACCTTGACCTTGGAGTTTGACCTACTTTTAATAAAACTTTAACCTGGCCTATATCTCTTGCACTACTACATTTACAGACTTGATATTTCACATATATCGATACTTCCTGCCAAGACTTTTCATTTGGGACCATGACCATTGACCTAAGTGACCCGACCTTAGACCTGACCTGTTTTTGTTATGCAAGCACGCATATAGGCGAGCTATGTTGTCCACGGCCAACTCTTGTTTCTTGATTTGCAAGTATCCTTGGAGTTGTAGCCATAAGTACTTCAATATTTCTATAATTGCCTTTGTCCTAGGGTCTCTTAATTATGAGAGCTCTAACATTACAGTCAAAGCAATGTCCAAGGTATAAAAGCTTCTTGAAAATCATTTCTGTTTGTTTTGAATTGAATTTATTCAATTAACTTTACTAACAAATTTTCATTTATAAAAGTTAAAGTCAAAGGTACTTCAAATTTTCTATAATAGCCATTATTAAATTCCTTAGAGAGAGAAAAGAGCTATAATTTTGTGTCCAATATCAGTCAAAACAATGTCTGAGGTATAAATGCTTCTCTCACCCAAGAAAATCAATTCTATTTGTCCTCGTTGCAGAATTTCACCTCCTAGAATTGATTCATGCGTTCCTTTTGAGGTTAAATTTCTCCAATGTTTATTTCTTAATATGAAAGACACTTTCTGTATTTGATTCAATAAAGTTTCCAACATTTTGGCACTTTATGAAGTGCCACAAGATTAAGGCTTTGGAAAACAAAGTGGGAAATGAAGAAATTGCTTGTGACAAGCAATTTCTTCATTTCTCACAAAGTTTTTCAAAAGTCTATATCTTATGGGACATTAACCCATTACCACACAATGACTCTTTTTGACTCCCCACTAGAAAATGGCTTTGGAAAACATTGTTAAAAATGAAGAAATTGCTTGTTACAAGCAATTTCTTCATTTCACACAATTTTTCTACGTAAGAAGACTAAAAAATGTAAAATTCCATTCACTTGAAATTGTTGTTTGCATGATTTTTCAATTTAGACTGTCCTAAAATTTTGTTGTTTGGTAATGGGTTAAAGAATAATATGTGGTAGTAGGTTAATACAAGCTGCAGTTTCAGGTTTTGAAGAAAAGCTACAAAATGCTTCTTTAGTCACTAAAAATCAATTCTGTTTTTCCTCGTTTAAGATTTTCACATCACAGAATTGATTCATGGCTAGGTTTGGTGTTAGATTCCTTGGATATTTATTTCTTGAGATGGTTTTGTAGAAAATTGAGCTAAAATGTCACACACTTGTTCCAAGTTGAAATTGAGTTTTGAACTGAAATTTAGATAAAATATAAATAGGTGTCAAATATTATTGTTGTTTCTGATTTTGCTATATTATCCATTGTTTGTTTTTCTCTCTTCAGGCTAAAGCCAGCTCCAGTATCGGGCCTAAGCCATTGAGCCAGGACAGTGAGCAGAGTCTCATCAGTGTCGATGGATCGGATGAGGTATCTGATATTAACCTCTTCCCAAACAAGACCAGGTTTTCACTTTTATGTGAGAATTTTTTTCTGAAAACATTGGGACAAAAGAAGAAACTGCTGATGACCAGCAGTTTCTCCTTTTGTCTCAACATTTTCTGTGCTATTTTATGCACAAATTCTATCTTTGACAACATGCATTTTTTCTTCTGCAGCAGCTTTTGAATTGGATCATCTGAAAAGCTTGCTGTTTGGGAAAGGGTTAATCCCTTTACCAAACAAGAAAAGTTTAGGGTGATCCACTCTAAAAACTGCCACAAATGACAAAATGGATGTTATTAAAGACAGGATTTGTGTAAAATATGGCACAGAAAATATTGAGACAAAGAAGAAAATGCTGATTATCAGCAGTTTCTTCTTTTGTCTCAATATTTTCACAAGCCTTTTCTATCAGGGACGTCAAACTCAGGACTTGTCTTATTTGGGAAATGGTTAATTTTGACTGAGCTATGTAAGAATGAGTTTTTTAGTAATGATTATGGATGAATGCATCAAGCCATTGAGTCAGGACTGTGAGCAGAGTCTCATCAGTGTAGATGGATCAGAAGAGGTATCTAATCTGAATTTTCTTCCAAACAATAAAATTATACAATATGTCATTTAGGTGTAGCTGACTAGCTCACCAGTGATTATACCTCGAGAATGCAAGTCTTGTTTATCATAACATAACCTAGCCATTAAAATGTTCTTATCAGATTGGAGCGGTCAGTGATTCTCAGCATGATGCCCTAGACTGACCCCTTCCAAATACCTTTCTAGATGGCAGACACTGATAAGAAAAAATCTGGGGGAAAATTATTTTCCTACAATATTACCCAAAATTGATATTACAAAACCAACTGTAACTTTTATCACAGGTTAGTGCCAGAATCTTTAAAATGTTCCTAAAACTCTCTCCTAATATATCCAATATTGTCCTAGTTTTGCACTTCTGTTGGTTTTTTAAGGCCCAAGATATGATTTGTTTTTTAACTCATTATAACATTACATAATTTTATTGACATTATAGACCAGATGGCAAAATTCAGTGTCATCTGAATTCAAAGATGTCGCAGACGACAATCTGGATTAATGCAATTTTCCATGTTTTTTTTTTTTTTTAAAAAATCATATTCTGTGAAAAGCATTATGGGAAATGAAGCAATTGATTGTCACAAGTAACTTCATAATTTTCCACAATGTTTTACAAAGCCATTATATTGGGCGGAGTCAAAAAGAAGAAGAATTTTATTGTAACTTGAACAATGTCAAAATTGGCCCTTTGTTGTTGGAACTTAGATTTTAGATTGAAGCAAGCAAGTTTTTCATGTTCTACTATGTAGCCTATGGTCTGGTGAACTTTGTTTTTATAACTTTTCTAAAACTGATATTGTTTTGACACCCCTGGTAGACATAATTCGGCAAAAAATACAGAAGAGAATAAACTGGTGGTGAACATGAATTTCTCCGTTTCTCTCAATATTTCCTTTTGACACCTATTATTTTTAGACTTGGCCAAATTCAAAGATGCTAGAGACAACAATTTTAAGTAAATGAAATTTTATATTTTTGGTCTTTTTATGAAGAAAACATTGTGTGATAATTGAAGAAATCAGGCAATTTCTTCGTTTCTATCTTGTGGGGAGTCAAAAGGTGTCACTCTGTCGGGTAATGGGATAAAATATACCTATTTTAGTAAATGTAAAACAAAAACGGGTAAATAATATTGTAAAGAAGATGTGCAGCAAAACTTCCCCAGAAGTTCATTTACTCTTTCTAAGTAAGTCTTTATCTATCTTTACCTACCAGTCTTTTTCATTTCTAGCAATGTTTACGGGAAATTGGACGCCGATGGAAAACAAGAGCCGCCAGAGATGGATTATGCTCCCAAAATAAGGCAATACCACAAACTGTATGCCATAAAGGAAAAAAAATTATTGTCTTGTCATAAGCAATGCACTTGTGAAATATGGAGCTAATCAAAAGTTGTGGACAATGTTAGTTTGTTGCTGAGACAAGGAGTGCTATCGTAAAGTTAACAAGCATTAGCCCTTTTTCCCATGAAATATTCTTTGTACACAAATTTAAATAGTTTATGGTCAGGGGCATCTGATTTGCTAGATCTAAAGAAATATGAAATTTCATCAAATTCTGACCATTAGACTAGGAGAAATTAGAGAAAAACTGTATTTTGCCCAAAGTCCCCTTTTCCCGTGATGAGACATCATATCCAAAATCCAGAAAAACTCCATCGGCACTATATCATAGGGAAATCACATGGTAAGTTCCATTAGATTTGGCCAAAGGGTTATGGAGAAATCTCTCAGGACAGATGGACAGATTTTATAAATTTTGACATTGAAAAATGACCTTGATCTTGAGTGATGACCTTGAACTTAGAATCAACAAAAAGGTCTCAACTTTGTTTACACTCCAGCATCTACAACTTTTGACTGATCAAGGCGAAACTTTGACAATCAAGACGAAACTTTGACATACTGAGCGATGGTTACTATAAGATCTAATACGGACTGATCGGACCAGAAAGTCCAGAGTTATCTGCCTTTGAATTTGGCAAAATTTCCGTTTTCGACGATTTTTACAATAACAACCACAAAATTATTCACGAATCAAAACAAAACTTGGACACATTGTTGGTGACCATAAAACCTCAAATGACTTCAAATTTCGTCTGTTTGGATAAAAAAGTCGTCAGTTATGTGCCCTTGAATTTGTCAAAATTTCTGTTTTCGACTTTGTTTTACGCCAACAACCGCAAATATTAAACAATCAAGACAAAGCTTGAACGAAAAGTTGGTGACCACAAGTTTGTTTTCAAATTTATAGTCACAAATATATACTACTCAAAACTTCTTACCGGCCACTTTAAAAACAAAGATATCTTTTTCTGTGGTGATTGGATTTTCATGAAATTTGATATGTATATTTTTAAGCAATTCTCCATGTGATTCTTTTTTGTTGAATTTAAAGCGCAACATGAGAAAAGCTCAAAAAGCTCTAAATTCACACAAAGCTCATCATTTAATCAGCTAATCATTTGTGGACTTTGAATTGTTGATAATGTAATATCTCGAGCTCTATTAAGATTTAGAGCTTTTAGAGCTTTTTCTTTATTACACTTCCAATTTTGATAATAATTGGTTAATCATCATGGAAATCCACGTACATTATGCTTAAAACTTCACATATCAAATTTCATGAAAATGTAATAATCTTGAAGAAAGTTATTGTCATTTTTTAAAGTGGCCGGTTAGAACTTTTGGCCAGTATCAATTAATTAAAATAAGACTCGCTCTTGCCATCTTGGTTCAGGAGAGCGATTTAGGTCCTTTCGTACAATTGCATGAGATGTATAGAACAGGTTTAAGTTTCTGTATGCGTAATCAACTCAATGAAAAGAAGTTTCGACAATAGATTTTTTTAATTATTGCAATTAGAATATAAAATTTGAAATCAAAATTACAAATGGTTAAATGCTGAAAATGATACGCCCAACTTTGTACAACAACCAAATATTTAGATGTCATGAGCAACAACAACAGAAAAAGTATGGGATATTCCTACTATACTTTCAGTACTTTGACATCCATATATCATTAAAACTAGAAAAATGCGAAACCTGGAAACTGGTCAGTCAGACAGTTTTGATAGATCTACTGATAACATACCATGACCAGTACTTGAGGTCAGAGTTGAGATAGAATTACATTCATTGCATAGCTGTTTAATCTATGTACAGTTAACCTTCTAGGTAAAATTCATGGGCTGCTTGTAACCTAATGAACACAGTGTATAGGGTTGGTTAACCCTTTCCCAAACGACAAAATTTAAGGGGGATCCATTTCAAAAACTGCCACAAATGCCTAAATGGATGTTGTTAAAGATAGGATTTGTGAAAAATGTGGCACATAAAGTATTGAGACAAAAGGAGAAACTGCTGGTTATCAGCAGTTTCTTCTTTTGTTTCAATGTTTTCCAAAGCCTTTTCTATTAGGGACGTCAAAACCAGGTCTTGTTTGGGAAAGGGTTAATTTGAAGGCCACTGCAAAGCACAAAATTGATATCAATGAATGAAGAACTTGTGCATTTTATAGCCCTGAAAATCTTTCAAAGGATTTGCGTACACTTAAACCAAGAAAATATTAAAGCAAAATGAGAAAATATTGGTCATCAGCATATTCTTAGATTGTTTCAATGTTTTCCAAAGTCTTGACTTATCAGTGACATCAAAAGCAGGTCTTGTTTGGGAAAGGTTAACCCTTGATGTACTTGATCCTTGAATTCTTCTGCCGCAGCCTTAGCATATTAGGAAGCACATTTGCCTCATACTCGAGAGGTCCTGGGTTTAATACCCGGCCGCAGCAAATAACCTTTCAGACAAAATTGTCACCCACCAATAATTTGATATCGTTAACCTATGTGGGCGAGCAGCTGGGGGCTCAGTTAGGGTCTTGTGGTAGTACTGGTATGATAAACAACAGGAATCCATGGTAAGGTACCCCAGCTGCGTGATATGACCATAGTAGTTGAAAATGGCATAAAACTCCAATAAACCAAATCTTTAATTCTTCTGTTGCTTTTGCAAGCAATTCTTAGACCAAGGTCAGTCAGCACATTCATGCAGTCTGACCTGAATCTGACACTACCTGCTTATTTAACCCTTTCCCAAACGACAAAATTTTAGGGTGATCCACTCCAAAAACTACCACCAAAGACAAAATGGGTGTAGGTAAAAATATGATTTGTATAAAATACGATACAGAAAATATTGAGACAAAAGGAGAAACTGCTGGTTATCAGCAGTTTCTTCTTTTGTTTCAATGTTTTCCCAAGCCTATTCTATTAGGGATGTCAAAACCAGGTCTTGTTTGGGAAAGGGTTAATTAAGCATGCATTTGATTGTCTTTTTCTAGGTCAAATTAAAGTTTTGTACTTTGTCAGAAGGAGTAAGCTGACCATAATCAAATAACTATCAATTCCCAGAACTATAGTCGATTTTCGGCATGACAGGTCACTTTATGTATATTTCCTGTAATGGATTACTTGGTTGATGAGAAAAATCAAACTGGAGTGACATTAATATGCCAAAGTTGGTCCAATGCCAGATAGCTGTCCTTGCGAAATTGATTCCATGTCTGAAATATTTTGGGAAAATGTCATCAGTCTGCAGATTTTATAGGTTTCTATGACAAAATGTTTCCCTGGCAACGTATGCAAATGCTTAGCAACAGAAAAATATATTGGTCTACTGGTTATTAGCTCACCTGAGCACGAAGTGCTCAAGGGGAGCTATTGTGGTCGCTTTTTGTCCGTCGTCCGTCCGTCCGTCTGTCCGTCTGTCCGTCCACAATTTCTTCAAACATCTTCTCCTCCTAAACCATTGGTCCAATTTTAATCAAACTTGGCAGGAATTATCCTTATGTGACCCTTTTCAAAACTTGTTTGTGAATTTTTGATTCGTCAAAAAATGTGGGCGTGGCAGGGCGGGGCTTATCGGATTTTAGAGAAATCCTAAGAAAATTCTTTAAAAATCAACCATTGGGCCAATTTGAATCAAACTTGGCAGGAATGTGCCTTGAGTCACCTGTTTCAAAATTTATCCACAATTTTTTACATTTGTCAAAAAGTGTGGCCGTGGCAGGGAGAAAGGGGCTTATTGGACTTAAAGAAATCATAAGAAAATTCTTTAAAAATCAACCATTGGGCCCAATTGAACCAGACTTTGCTGGAATGTGCCTTGAGTCACCCCTTTCAAAATTTATCCACAAATGTTTACATTTGTCAAAAAATGTGGCCGTGGCAGGGAGAAAGGGGCTTATCGGACTAAAAGAAATCATAAGAAAATTCTTTAAAAATCAACCATTGGGCCCAATTGAACCAGACTTTGCCGGAATGTGCCTTTAGTCACCCCTTTCAAAATTTATATACAAATGTTTACATTTGTCAAAAAGTGTGGCCGTGGCAGGGAGGAATGGGCTTATCGAACTTAGAAAAATCATAAGAAAATTCTTTAAAAATCAACCATTAGGCCCAAATGAACCAAACTTTGCAGGAATGTTCCTTGAGTCACTCTTTTCAAAATTTGTTCCCAAATTTTCACAATTGATAAAAAATGTGGCCGCGGCAGGGAGGAAGGGGCTTATCGGACTTTGAGAAATCATAAGAAAATTCTTTAAAAATCAACAATTGGGCCAATTTGAACTAGACTTTACAGGAATGTTCCTTGAGTCACTCTTTTCAAAGTTTGTTCACAAATTTTTATATTTGTCAAAAACTGTGGCCTTGGCAGGGAGGAAAGGGCTTATTGGACTTGGAAAAATCCTAAGAATATTCTTTAAAAACCAACAATTAGGATAATTTGAACCAAACCTGCCTGAAAAATTCTTTTAGTGATGATTGAGAGATAATTGCTTTTCTAAAAAGCAACATTTTGTGTCAATATTCATCAAACCCTATGTTGTTGGTGATCATTTCAGTCATCTGCTTGAAAAAATTAATACATTCTACATGAGGTTTGGATATGAATAATTAAAAAAGGAAAGGCTTTCCTATTTCTCTTATCTATTTCTCTTATCTGTTGCTCTGGCCCTATGTTTATCTTATGTAAACAGATAAGAAGGGATTAACCTAGCTTATCAGATGGAGATCTTTCTTCATAACAAACTTTACAGGATCCATTGGAACAAAATTATTACTTTATTGTTTCCAAACAGAAAGTCCTTAGAAGTTTCATGTCTTTGAATTTTACAAAATTGCCATTATCACTCTTGTCATATTGATTCAGGTGAGCGATTTAGGACCATCATGGTCCTCTTGTATTATAGATTTAGCTGATGTCTGGTAATTGCTTAACCCTTTCCCAAATGGCCAAATTGTAGGGTGATCCACTTCAAAAACTGCCACAAATGTCAAAATGGATGTTATTAAAGATAGAATTTGTGTAAAATATGGTATGGAAAATATTGAGACAAAAGGAGAAACTGCTGGTCATCAGCAGTTTCTTCTTTTGTCTCAATGTTTTCCCAAGCCTTTGCTATTAGGGAGGTCAAAACCAGGTCTTGTTTGGGAAAGGGTTAAGGCAATACATTCTATATGACATAGACAGGGTATTGTATAATTATGTAAGCCTGGTATATTTCTTAGGACACAATTCAGAACGCAATCTGAATAGTGATGTTGAAAAATGCTGTTTCTACAGCTTGAATAATCTGTAATATCTTCATTTTCGAATGCTGCTGACCTTGAGTTGTAAGCTATAGAATGGAAACTAAGCATTGGTAGTAAAGGAGAAGCTGTTCTTATTAACCCTTTCGGCGCCGAAGTCGCAAAAATGCGACCACCTGGCTCAGCGCCGAAGTCGCAATAATGCGACTTTTAAAGGGGGGTCCAAAACATTGTTATTATGCCTTTGCAAATATTACAGTGACACCGTTTCTTTGTTTAGAAATCAAAACAAAGCTGTCAAGAGCGAATTAGAGAAAAATGGACAAAATTAATGAAATTTATGAATATTAAAGCTGTTTGAAAACCAGATACTTTGTGAACGATCTCGGCTGAAAAGTATGACTTCCTCTCAAGGATAGCGGTCATATATCTGCCAAGGAGTCCTCAATATTGTGTTTAATGGCAGGATAAGTGAAGGACTAAACAGTGGCTTTGATTCCGATGAAATTTTAGGAAGGTAGGAGGAAGAAATCGCATCTAGCCAAGCATCAAAGTCACCTGTCAAACATGTCCGAAATTGGTTATCCGAATACTATGCAAGTTAATATTTCATTTTTGTTATTCTATTCCCCTTCTCCAATTTATCAGCCTCAAATATAGAAAATTAATGTTATTTGAGATAATAGAATGACATGTACATTTTAAAATAATAAATTAATAAGTTTGTAAAATGCCAAAATTAATTTGGCGCTGAGAACAACTTTCTGCTATTAATTCGGCGCCGAAAGGGTTAAATCAGCTTGTTGATTTTTATCCTCTGTATCAAAATATAGGGGGCATATTGTTTTACTGGTGTCTGTACGTCTGTCTGCACATGTCGGTCCATCAGTCCATCTATCAGTATGTCTGTCCGCCAATCTGTCTGTCCGAAAACTTAACATTGGCTTTTTCTCTTTCAAAGCTTTCTTGATAAGGTACAATAAAATTATGGGTTGTTTGGGATAAGGTTTATCAGAATTCATTGTCATTTAGCCATCAGTGGAATTTTACTGTCTTGCTTTAGATCAACATTTGACTGTTTGACAAGATGTTTTACAAAATTGTCTTGTAACTTTCTATTTTCAGGACCTATTTGACAGTAAATGGTCATCCAGTGTGGCATCAGTGAAAACAAGAACTGCCAGCATTGACTCAACTGACAGCATAGGTAAGCTAACCAGTTTACTAACAAGGCTTTGTTTAGACCTGTAATAGAAAAGGCTTGGAAAATATTGAGGCAAAAGGAGAAAATGCTGACAAACAGCATTTTCTCCTTTTGCCTCAATCTTTTCCAAGCTATATTTGACAGTAAATTGTCATCTAGCATGGCTTCAGTGAAAACAAGAACTGCCAGCATTGACTCAACTGACAGTATAGGTAAGCTAACCCTTTCCCAAAACAAGACCTTGTTTTGATGTCTGTAATAGAAAATGCTTGGGAAAATCATGAGACAAAAGAAGAAAATGCTGATAACCAGCATTTTCTCCTTTTGTCTCAATATTTTATGTTCCATATCTTACACAAATCCTGTCTTTAATAACAGCCATTTTGTCGTCTGCAGCTCCTTTGAATTTGGACCAGTCCAAATTTTGTTGTCTGGTAATTGGTTAAAGGGCAACGCAGATCTTCATTAGACTGTGTGTACATGTAGGTTAATCTAGATCTGTGTTACATCTTTAAATGCTATATTGTCCCTTTTTCAGATACAAGCTCAAATAAATGAAAATGATGAAAGATGACAAAATTAATGTAATGTTGGTTCGTATTGAACATGGATATGAATTTTCAAAATGGTGTAAAGTAAAAACTAAATGTTGATGAGATAAATGATAGATGCATGAAGAACTCTCTCTTGAAAAAGACCTAGAAAAGGGTTGAAATAATTTGATCGATAAAATTTTGATAACTTCTAAAGAACTTGATGCCACATGTAAAAAACAAATTTATTGATAATTACTGTTGTGTTGAACTAGTAATGTTTGCATTTACAGAAATCTGTAGTTTGCTTTAACATGCTTATGTAATATAATGGGGCAAAACTCCTTCCTCTCTTATGAAGTGTGAATTTGTATAATCTTTCCAGGAAAAGTTTTATTGGAGTTTACCCTTTCAAATTTTCAGACACAATGGAAGTTTCTGACTTTGAGGTTGTACAAAGGACAGGCCATGCGCTCAGTAGTGAGACAGCTAAACACAGGATATTTGTCAAGTCATAAATCATTGTAACAAAAGGAGAACATATCAATCATCTCCTTTCTTCACTGTATTTCAGACACAATGGAAGTTTCTGACTTCGAAGTTGTACAAAGAACGGGACATGCGCTCAGTAGTGAGGCAGCTTATCACAGGATTTCTATCAAACAATAAATCATCATGGGCGGATCTAGAGGGGGGGTCGGGGGGGTCCGGACCCCCCCCTGTCATTGGCCGAAAATTGATTTTTGACTATATAAATTTAGTGTAACGTTACATATTTACTACATTTTAAGCCATATTTTTGGGCTGGACACCCGACACCTCCCCACCCCTGGAAAAAATTTTTGGGCTTGGACCCCCCCCCCCCCCCTGGAAAAAAATCCTGGATCCGCCCTTGAATCATTGTGACAATAGGAGAACATATCAATTATCCCATTTCTTCACTGTATTTCAGACACAATGGAAGTGTCTGACTTTGAGGTTGTACAAAGGACAGGCCATGCGCCTCAGTAGTGAGGCAGCGAAGCTTAGGATTTCTGTAAAACCATGAATCATTTTAACAAAAGAAGAAAAGACTAATT